>WAAG01007055.1:661-13125 GCA_013390105.1 Tichodroma muraria | reverse complement strand
GACCTTCTGATGCCATTCCATTTGGCTCTAGAAAAAGGTCTAATCACTTTGGCAGCTCTTCTGTTTTGAGGCTGCAGGACTGTAAAATGTTTTTTTACCTGCCCCTTTCCTGGGAGTTGCAGCATCCTCTGCTGCCAGCTCCAGCACTGTGTGTGTGTGTGTGTGTGTGTGTGTGTGTGTGTGTTCTCTTGTGGTGAAAGCAGGGGTGCTGTGTGNTGTGTGTGTGTGTGTGTTCTCTTGTGGTGAAAGCAGAGGTGCTTTGTGATCAGTTTAGTGTTACTGTTTTTATTCATTGGTGTTAAATGAATTCCACATAGGTCTCTGTAACTGTAAAGCTTTGGATGAAAAAATAGGAAATAGCTGGAGTTCCTGGCCACACACCACTGAGAATGCAAAGTTGGTCCTTGTGAGATCCCTCTTCCCTTCCAACACTTAGGCAGAAATCTCATCTACCCTTTGACAAGCTGTTTTGGTATAGAAAGGGTGGAGCAACACTGGGAAAGAAAGTGACCTTTCCCTTCTCTTATGAAATCACTTTGTTCCTATTATACCTTTTTTTTTCCTTACTCATTTCTGCCATGGTTTATATGAGTGCCTCTTCTAAATGCCAGAGCAGCAATAGCCATTTTAAATATGGCTGCAGTTTCATGCACCCAAATTTCCTCCGTTATCTTTAATCTTTGATCATTACAGTCCCTCAATATAGCTTTTTGGTAAGCTGCAGTTTTTTATGTAACTGGTGTTTAGAATTAACTGGTCTGCTTCCTAAAAAACCAAATGTTTAATCAATACATATCCTACTGTGTATAATAAATACATTTCTGCCATCATTTTCGAAGAGAGAATGCTTTTGCTTTGAGCCAAATAGCTTACAAAATGGCAAGGAAGGTATTTTGGTTTTGAGCTGGTTGTTTTCTTTTTTAATAGATGCTTAATGAGATAGGGCCAACCGGTTGATCAGAGTAGAGAAGTGGTATTGAAATTCAGGGGTGGGGTGGGGGGAGAAGTCTTTTACATGAATTAGTTAATTTTGAACATTTGTTACATTAGCATTCGCTCCACTTCAGCCTATTCATTTCTTTGGATTGCATTTGTTTGCTGGGTAATAATTTGATAACGTTGAAATAAACTAAGCATTAAGAAGTGGTTTCGTGTACTGGAGTGTGCAATAGGTAGGTAAAGTTGTTTGTGGCTCTTTTCCTAAACTTTGGAAGAAAAATCCCATTTTAAACTTGTAATAACAGAGGCTGATTACTTCCCATCAACTCACTGGCTTCCAGGGCAGAATTTTCAGACTGGTTATTGCGTGCACTGCTCTACTATAAAGTACAAGGTCTGAAAATTAAAGTTGGACCATAAGAGATTTAATCTGCAATTTTATAGGTCTCTAATCCAACGGTTGTTTTGTATTTCAGGCTCCAAGTATATTATCAGGGTTTGGGGGAAGTTTTTATTTTTTATTCTTTTGTGCTTGAGTTATTATTTATTTGTTTGCAGTGTCTTTAAATTTTATTGAAGATTACAGCCAGGAAAATATTGATGCTTTTTCTCCCCTCCCCACCCCAAACTATAGATTAGAAACGGTAAACAAAGTTGTTACACACTGAAGAATAAAGACTTGGAACGTGCTTCAAAAGGAGTAATTTACTTGGAGCTGGATGTCCTATTTAATCCTGTAAGTTGAAGTATTTTCTTTTTGCTTATCACTGGTATAAGAAAAGTGCGAATCTGCAAGGATGAGGGTGAGGGTGATGCTTTTAAAACCAGGAGCCAAGCCAGAAAAGTCCTGTCCCCATTGCATCTGGTGTGGTGGAGGCATGTTTGATGCTGTGAGTGAGGATTTGGAGTATCAGAGCTGTGGCCCCTCCAGGTGGATGGGACAGAGAGACTGGCGAGACAAATAACCCACAAGCACTTTAGGAAGGAGGTGCTGATTGCTGCAGCCACAGCTTCAATTGCAACAACCAAAAAAGGGCTTTAGGTTCATTTTATTATACATTACTTTTAACACCTACTTCTCCCCCAAAAAGCTGACCCAGGATGTTCTCTTCCCAGGGTGTTGACAGGAAAATTAATGAGGCATGGACACAGTGCTTAGTTTTTAGGTGGCTGAGTCAGTCTCAATCCTTTATGCCCTCCAGCTTTTTACTGAGTTTAACTCCTATTTATTAAGGCCATCCTGGGCTGTGCCGCAGCTCTACTCCTGCTAAAGTGAGTACAGCCTCGCCCGGTGTAACTTGTCTGCATTTTCCTTAGCATGGAACCGTAGAATGATTTGGTTTCCAATGGACCCTAAAGATCTTCTCATTCACCCCGTGCTGCCATGGGCAGGGGCACCTTCCCCTACACCAGGATGGTCTGAGTCCTGTCCACCTGAATGTTTCCAGGGATGGGACATCCACGGCATCCACCCTCTCTGGCCAACCTATGCCAGCTGCCTTTTAATACATATTTTCTCCAATGAGTATGGTGATGGCTCACCATCCTCATTGTAGAAAATATGTATTAAAAGCAACTCCTATGTCACACAAGAGTCTGGAAAGACTGAGAGATGCTGAAACTCCTAATCTTCCTGAGAAGTGCTGGAGTTATGAAAATGAAGTAACTCCTTTAAAACTACACGGTGTTATTTTTATTGTTTTTTTCTTTCTAGATAAAAGCAAGTATTAGAACATTCAAGCCCCGAGAAAAGCGCTTTACTGAGGAGAACCGCAAATTTTCTAAAAAGGTGAAAATTGTGTCTGGGCTAAGCTTTTGCATCTGTTTTGGAAAGATTTGAATTGCTATAGCACGGTTGCAAGAACAAAACCTATTTATGCATAAAATGCTGAACACATGTAAATTCAGTGTATTTCTGTATATATTAAAAGGTTTGTTTGTGTTAACACGAAATTGCTTTCTGATCTGGCTTGCATCAGTAGTTCTGCTTTGTGCTTCAGAGTGGAGAAAATGATAGCTGTGGATTTTGCACAATTTGCAGCACTTAAAGCTCAATGCCTTATTCCCTTATTCCCTTCTTTGCCTTATTCCCTTCTTTGTGAAAGGCTAAATTCCTTATGTAAAAAGTCCATAGGATTTAAGAACAATGGCCATTATTCTTTTTAAAATCAAGAGGCCTTATAAGAAATCCAAAAATCCCTGTTAATTTCTATGACTAGTCTAAAACATGTAGAAAACAGGAACAGACTACATTCTGTCTGTCCCTTTTCCTGAGACATTGGTGCATTTCAAGAATTGATTGAGGAAAAAGGTAGGTTTGTATAACTGTCTTATTTAGTTTTGGCATCAGTTTGTGCCTTTTTTCTTGTTTTTTTGTAAGAGATGAGGAAAATCTGGAAGGTTTGGGTGTAATCAGAAAGCAGACAGGAGCTGGCGAATGTGTCTGAGATAGAGGCTTTATTTGTAATATGTGCCCTGGCATGCATTTGTAGCCTAAATTATCCCTGTTTCTGAAGCAATAGTAGGATATTAGTGTGTTTGATAAAACTCGTCTTCTCCTCCCCTCCTCCCACTCAATATTTATCAGATCTTATCAAGAAATGTTGATCGCGTGAAAAAAATCACCATGGCAATATGGAATACAATACAATTCCTTTGGAGCTGCTTTCTCTGGGAGTCCACGGTGAAGAGCCTGATAGCATTTGTGGTAAGTGGATTTCTTCTTTTATTGCGTGGGACTGAGTGATCTGAGATCTGGATTGTTCCCGTGCCTTCCTCCCCACCAGCGTGAAGCCCTTCCTCGTTTGCTGTTGTTGCTATTTTGTGGCTGCAGGGCAGCTTGGGCCACTCTGGGCCTGATGGGGATGGAAATTAGACCTTCAGGAAAGCCTTTCCTCGCTTGGAGCAGAGGTATTCACCTGCTGCACCGAGCACTGAGGATGCCCATGTCCGTGATGGGTGATCCCGCCACGCACAGGCTGTAACTGAGCTACAACTTTGGAATTTTAATTATTTTTAATTTGAAACACGGCAGCTGAGGGGTAGGAAAGGCAGGAGGTGGTGGCCAAGAGGGTGATATAGGGAAATACTTTTGATCTCAGTGATGCAGTGAGCTGATGGGTTTTGTCCCTTCCATCTTCCATTGCAATGAGGCATCACTTCACTGCAGATTATCAATTCCTGCTCTGCCTGTGTTGGCATTGCCTGTTGCAAATTTATTTTCCTGACTGTAATAATACATTGTTTAAAAGAAAGGAAAAGGAGAAGACTGGTCAGTGAGTTCTACTGCACTCTGCAAACAAAAAGCCAAGTTCTCCACCTGCCTAACCCACTTTTCATCTCTCTCCTTTTTCCTCTTGGTAGTAAACACCCCATTTTCAGTTTTCTTATAATCCACTCAGGCACAAAAAGATTTTGCCTGCTCTTTATTCTGCGGTGTGACATTTTCTTCATGCTTGAAATGTTTGGCATGCCATTAAAGGTTGCAAAAATCGTTTTGTGGTGGTCCAGCATGCAGGAAGAAAGTTTTGAGCTGAGTGTTTATTAAGCAATACAGCATCCACATCTCTAAGATTTTCTCCTGCGTTTACTGTCTGTGAATTGTAAGATGCTTAAAGGCTTTTTTTAAGGAAAACACTTCAGTGTATTTGCCACAGATGGGTAGAGTAGACCAATCCTGATTGAAAGAAGCTTCAGAACAAGGACAGAGGAGCTATCTTCACCCTGTAGGTCAGAGGGATGGCTCACAGAGATTAGCAGGTAGGATGAAGAAGGTCTTTTCTCTCTGATTTTCTGTCTTCCTGTTTCTTGAAGTTCATTCAGAAGATATTATATATATTATATATAGTTAATGGCTGGAGAGCAGAGTTGTTGTTACCTCACTGAAGTAAGAGTGGCTGTGCAAAAGAGTTCTGTGATTGTATCCACAGGGATCAGATGGCCGTTCATTTTAGGGCTGGAGAGAAAGGGTAAAATCCCAGCATCCATGTCCTGCCATCACTGTACAGCAGGAACCTAAGCATATTTAAAAGGTTTGCTCTTTTTTCACCAACGTGCTTGTGAAGTTACAGCTGTCAAGTTCAGTTTTCCAAACCTAGAAAAAGTTTTGAAGGGAAATAAATAAGAAGGTAAATAAATAAGAAGGTGGGAAAAGGGGTCTACAGAAAAAGGAATTTATTCCCAGTGAAAAGGAGTATGAGCAGGTTACAAGTTACAGGTTGATAAAATCTTTACTGGATACCATAATACTCCTGGTTTCCTGAAAGGAAGTGGGTAATAGGATAGGAATAAAAATACTCAACTCTAAGAATAATTACCACAGGCTTCTTCTACAACCCCAAATTTAAGTCTATCTGATTTTTCTCACATGGAGATAATTCAGCTCTGGCACTAAAAATGAAATGCTAATTATATATCTCTCTCTCACTATTTCCAGCGTGAGTGTTCATAGTATTGAAAATACGCACACATCACGGTAGGTGCAGCATCCCTCCCTGCCCAGTCTGTGTGGAAAATCCACTCCTCATGTGCTGGTTAAAAGATGGGGTGAGGAGGATGCCCAAAGCTTCTCTACCCGTTTTTCAGCTGGGTTCATGAAACCCTCATTGGTAGCTTCGATGCCAGTTAGGCCCTCAAACCAGAAAATGTGTTTTTTAAGAATTATTTTTCCTTACAGATAATGTCCCTTGGGCCCCTGTCAATTACCATTTTGATCTGGTATTTCCTTTGGTTCCCCTCTACAGGTAACCCATGCCCCTTCTTCCAAGGGGGAATGAAGTGAGGGAGGAGGAAGACAAGCAGACAGTGAAATCATGTTTTCTCCAGCAATCAGACAAAACCCACTGCCAGACAGATAAAATACTTGTGAGGTTGTCAGAGGACAGCAATAGCCAAGGACATGGAATCTTTCACCTTCCTGTTTTAGTCTTCCTTCCCCATTAGTGCGACAGCTCGTGTGTGTGTGACAAGGACATCAGCTGCTTTTGAGGGTGTAAGAGAAAAAGAGGGATGGGTAAAGAGGGAGGAACAGAGGACAGCACAGGCAGGACACGAGTGAATGAGAAAAATGCTCTCACTCTGTTTCCTCATTTATAAGATTCATCATCCCAGGCTAAATTTCTTTATTAGGGTGTAATGGTGAGAGGAGACAGTCCAAGAACATGTGAGTAGATGAATTTTTTTGTGCTATAAAAATGTAATCACATTTTTCATCAGCGTTCTGTGCTTTTAATCTGATGATTTTTCATCTGAGTTAATTGTATAGGCACAGAGGACACTGGGCTCTGCTGAAGCACATGTAAAATAAGAATTTTTTCAAGCTTAGAGGTTTAGGAAAGAGGGTTGAAAGGGAGGTGAGATGAAGAACAAAATTTCACTTTTGGTGATGTTTGTCCTGTGCATAAAGGGTTTGGTGGAAATGGTGTTACACAACTAGAGAAAACATCCTGGGTCAGAGGAAAGGGTCACACATAGGATTTCTGGGTTTGTCACATTTTACTTTTTGTCACTGGTCTGGTGTGAAAAATGGTTGTGTGTGCCTGGGAATATCAGGAATATTCCCCCACATGAAAAATGTTGCCTGTAGAGTTGCCAGTGTTCATGTACCAAGAGATACCTTTAAGCACTTTGTGTATTCTTCTCCATCAATTCAGGGTTTGGGGAGATTTGTAGATTTTTAAGACCAGAAAGACCTTCAGACATTCCATTCTGTTTAATCCTGGTATAGTTATCTCTGCATTCAACCCAGTACGTTGTGTTTTGATTGAAACATACATCACAAAAAAGGTCTTTATTTTGAAGATACCTGGACACATAGTTCAGGATATCCCTGTATTGTCCTTCTCATGTGCCTGACACACTTCGCATCCTACCTTGGACAATTTTCTACCAGTTTCCAGTCTCAATGTTGTAGTTTTAGCCTGGTCCTCTTCACTGCTTCCTTGTCATACTTTTCTCCATTGAGACATCACTTCCACACATTACTGGTGTCCAAAAAGCTGGAGTTGTGTGGTGTAATGTGCCTATGGGAATGTCTGATCACAACTCAGATTTTACATCTGTTTATAACCTGTTTGTTTTTCCATTCATGCATACAAATACTTGTTTTCTTACCTTCCTGTTGCACACTTAAAACAAATTTTTGAACCTTTCTTCTGTATGCAAACACTTCTTGCCTGCTCTGCTCCCCCTTTGCTGGTTGAGGGAGTGAAGTCTGTAATAACCAAATCATTCTTACTGTATTATATGTATTTTTTAAATATTTAAAAGTTAATTTTAGTCACAATGATTTTCATGAGGAATTATGCATCATTGCACATTGTGCTTGTGATTTTATACAACATAATTACACCTTCTATTGACAGTTTTCTCTGCATTAATGGTAATTATGCCATTTAATGAAATTACAGTAATTGCATTAAAAAATATAATCCAGTGTGAATTAAGAGGATATATTGACTGGAATTTTTACTATCATATATATATAAATATGTTATATTAAATTTTGTGTGTTAGTTGCAAGAGATGTTGACAGGATCAGGCAAACGATGGGAAATCAGCCACCAGAGCACCCCTGGTGTGACTGCTGCTGAATTCCTTCAGGGTCCCTGCACGCTCACCCATGCCAGAATACTTCATTTTCACTGGCAGCATTTCCCACTCTATCAGGTTTAGGCTTCTTGCTGATCTAGGCTGCTGCCAGGGTGGGGACAGGTGGGAGTGATTTTTCCAGCTCAGTCCTTGCTGGCAGCTGGGGCCACCAGACAAGGAATGCAGCAGGCACAGGCAGTATTTATTTATTTTGCAAAGACTTTGCACTGTCTACTAATTATTTTATGATGGCTTATTACTGGGAATTAATAGGGGAGGAATGTGTGGTGATGCAGCATAATGTGTTGGAGAATTGGGGCTTCTGGTCAAACTCACTGCAGCTATTTAATGGGGGGCAGCTGGGAAAATGACAGGCATGAGGTCATTTTGGAGCACTTTGGGCTTCCCAGAAAGCTGGCTGATGCAAGGGTAAGGAAGCTCTTGAGGCTGTGGATGCAGCAGCACAACCCAAATGTAAGCTTTTGTGCTCCTTGCTGCAGAGGTGGGATTTTGTCACTCCTCCATTGAGATCTTCAAACTCTCTAAACCCAGAGGGAGCTCAGAAATACCTGTTTTTTGGCACTGGCCCCTTGGGCTGTGGGAGCTTGGAAGGCTGAGGAGCCCCAGAGCTGTCTGGGTGAGGTTGCAAGGATGTGCATTGCTCTGCCAATTTGCTTCAGGTCTAACCTGGGGCCGTAGCAGAGAGAGAGGACAGAGCCTGCAGCCAGTGAACTTCTGGTCATCTCCACTGAGTATGTGATTGAGCACTCTGCCACTTCAGCTCCTGCTACAGGAGCTGGATCTGAGCCCAGCTAAACTCATCTCAGAGAGAAGATACCAATCATCTTATTAGACATGAACAATTTTTGATCCCTGTTGAGCAGGGCTATATTTATAGTGATGAACTCCGGGCAAAAGGCCATTTGCTTGTTGACAGTGTCCTCTAAAATTGCTAATTGACTATCAGTAAGAGGGAAATGTTCTTTATCCCCTCAGGAAAGATATTTGCTAGCTCAAAATCTGAGCCTCCTGGAGTTTACTTGGGGTAAATCTCTCATTCTGTATGTGGACAAGTGTCTCCTGCATGTTATGGTTTGGCTCTCCAGAGAAAAGCACAAAATGTTCCAGCCCTGTTTGTACTGAGCATAATTCAACCCTGGACATGACAACAATATACGGGTGAAACATCCAATTTAACTCCTGCATTGTTTTGCAACACAGTGATTTATTTTATTTTATTTTTTTCTTGATGGAAGGGGAGTTAGAGATCAATAAGAGGAAATTCTTGGGATGGAAGTTTCACAGGGAACATGAGAAATCTGTGGAGAAGAGAGACCAGTAGCAGCTATGGAATAAGATAGAGACTAAGTCACCAAACCTCTCTTGCACCTCTGACCATCCAAGCAAAGGAGAGAGGTTTAATTTAACTGAATATTTACCAGTAGGTGGTAATAACTCACTCTTCGATAGAGTGGGGAAGCAAGATGTGTTCTCACATGAGATCCCCTAAAATATTTCTTATTTTCCCTGTGGATTGTCTGCTAATTTTGAGCAAGCAGTTCCATGATATAAAGCACAAACCACCCTGCCATGACTACATGTGTAACTGATGGAAAGGGTATAGACTTTTTTTCTCCCCTCACCCCCCCCCCACCCCCCCTTTTTTATTTTTCATCCTCACAGCTGAAGACGAAATATAAATCATTGTTCCCAAACTATTCGGGAACAGCATTAAAGTAATGGTAGATTAAAATGTCTCCACATTAAAAAGCTAAATAAAATGAATAGATGTAATCCTAAAGAGAGAAGAATGAGTATTCTTCAAACACTGAATAGGGAACTTGGAAGAAGAAAAAACTTAAAAAAAAAAAAAAAGAAGGAAAAAAGTATTAATGCAAAAGAGATGGTCTTTACATCCGTTTTACTGTAGAGCTTTTGCTAAGGGCTGTTCTCAGCCCATTTGCAGCTTGTGTTTTGCCACACTTTTAAAGAAGCAGTCGGCAAAGGAAGGAAGGCAGTTTCTATTTAAATAGGGGAGCTGTAAAATAACACAGCTATAGAAATTCGTTCATGTTAAGGCTAGAGCTGGTGCTGGAGGAGCAGCAAGAGGCAGGTTTCAGGAATTCGACCTAGTAAGTAATTCTTCAGAGCCCCCAACATTTCTTCCCCTCTTTCCCTCTGCAAATCCCCGTCAAAGGTGCATCTTTAAAATTGTTGTCTCAAACTCCAGTGAAAAGGCTGGAGTGGAGAGGTGTGTTTTTATTTCAGGCTGTTATATCCCAGTAAAAGTATTTTCCTAATGACGGAGGAATCGTTTCCATCCTGCTTCCCCCTGGCTGCTCGTGGCAGTGCCTGTGCAAACGCTCCAGTTCTGGCTGCAGAGCTGTCAGGAGCACGTTACCTGACACAAGTGGCTGCTCAGACGAGAAACAGGCTTCTCCAGATAATTAAAGGGGATGGTTTCACCCTTTTCCCAGCAATTTTTAGATTTCCACTATTATTCTTCCGTGGTTGAGGGGGAATACAATTTAAGCTTGAGATCCCAGACTTAGCTTTGCTGCAGCAGTTAAAATTCCTGGAATAGTAACAGTGATATTGACGATGCTGAGAGACACACAGCAAAGTAAACGCATGTTATTTCCAGCTCTTTCAAAAATGCGAGAACAAACAAGGACAAAGTTAATAGGGAAATAACCACTTTGAGCCTTGACAACACAATAAACAAGATTTAAAAAGCAAAGTTTGAGGCTTTGGAGTCAGGGTGAGATGGAGCTGATCAGAGACCAGTACAAATATCCCTTTTAAGTTTGAAAACGATGGATGGCCCTATGTTTCCAGCTCAGGAGTTTTGGGGATTTGCTTCTTACCAGTGAAATGTTCCAAAATGAAAATAAAAGCAAAACTATGTTTTGCATCTGAGGAGTAATTTCCTCTGTGTGTGCTTAACAAGGCGTTTACTCTATATAGCAATTCTCTTGATTTTGGGGTTGGAGATCTTCCTCTTAAATTATGCTGTGCTGATATTTTTGAGGCTTTCTGTATCGTGTACTCAAAACGTGAATGCATCATGTCGAAAATGATTCCCTCAGCCCTAGTAATGAGTGAGACCTAAATCACTGCCTCTCACTCTTTAATTGCTTTTTGTTGGGTTTAATTGATGATAAAGCCTTTTAATACTTTGGCTGTGTGTGTTAAACTCTGTGGTCCAAGTATTTGGTTAAAAGAACAGTCCTGATATAGGATAAGCCTCTGTACAGCTGGTCAGCAGGAATGTGTTTGCAGGCATCCAGTCGAGAATTAAGGCGAGAATTAAGGAGGAGAAAGAAATTCAGCTTTGTTATAGTATGTGGAGTTATCCCTAGAAGGTGATGATGCAAAGATAGCTAAATAAATATGTGTGTCTGTCAGTCTCCTGAACCAGATTGGAAATGTAGTTTTCATCTCTTTGGCTATTTAATGACAACCCACAAAACCAAGATCAAATGTGGGAACATTTTATCTAATTAAAAAACAAACAAAAAAAAGGCAAATGAAAAAGGGCTCTTTCTAACTAAAACTGAACTAACTGCATCCACAGATCCTTCTGCCTGCCTTTGTGCTCAAGTTGCAACCTGTTGGAGAACTCTGCTCAGTGCTTGTGTTTCCAGCTAATTTGATATCGCCTTTTATTTATTATTATTTTTTTTTTTCTGGTGGTTGAAGCTTTGTCATTTGTTTCGAAGCTGTCATTTTTATTAGTCTCCCTGGCTGATCTTTTTGGGCTCTCGTCAGGTGGTGTGTGTTCTCCATTGTCTGCCTGGTCTTGGCAAGCTGTAGGTCCTTTTATTGCCATATGACGTGGGCGTGCTTGCAGCAGTAGCCTGTAATTATACCCACCACAGGTGACAGCTACAAGAGCGCTTTGGTAATAATTTTAGCTGCCTGATCTGATGTTTATGAAGAGCAAACCCTCTTTGTGGTCTGGCTGGAGTTTGCTATATTGTGTTGTACTTTCGCTGTTTGATTTATTAAGCCCTTTTTCTAAATATTTTTTTTAATTTTATTTTTTATTTTTCCTTAATATATAACACCTTGTGTCTTTCGAAGTCCTGAAGTTTTGCAAAAGATTGCTGTTGATCTTATGCTATTTTGTACTTTTCCTATTTATTTTTGCATGCCTTGTATTTATTTTGCTTTGTTCAGCACAGTAAAATAATACTCTTGCCTGTTGCTGGGTTTATTTGTATATTTAACACCGCTGAACTCCTGTGTCTAATGCCTTGCTAGCAGATATTATGTGTTCTCCCAACTGTGAGAGCAATCACACATTAGCATTTAATTATTTTTTTTTCACCTTTGGCTATTATTTAACTGTTTTAGAAAAGGTGAAATTCTCTCTTCTCCCTGGTTCCTTTACTTCCAACAAAATTACAAAACTTAGGTTATGTCAAAGGTGAATTTAGCTCATGATTTTTATGGTTATCTTACAAACCTCCATTATGACTTTAGGAATTTGCCACAAAAAATTTGGGCAAGGCTGATGTGCCCACTACCTGAAAGCTGGTTTTTCTCTTGTGCTGTATTTCCTTTTGGAGTTTTAAATTTTTTAGAGGACCTTCAGATTAAAACTTATGGGTATCTTCTGAATTTGTGATTCCTATGACAAGATTCTGAGTTGTAGTTCTTCTAAATTGAATGGCAGGTTGTAAACTAAGAGAAATTTATCTGCAATAATTTGCTTATCTTATCCTAAAGAGATGATTGTCCATGTCAGGATCCAGTCATTTTCATTTTCCCAATTTGCCTGGTGCTTTTTCTGAAAGTTCACTTTATTCATAGACTAGAAATTGCATAAACAAAGATGAAATTAGTATTCTGAGTTGAATGAATGTTGCATCTGCGTGAGACTCATTAAACAGGAGTGTGAGACAGAAGCTACTTACCCACCACTATTGGAA
>WAAG01007048.1:14690-32392 GCA_013390105.1 Tichodroma muraria | reverse complement strand
CAGCACCTGCAGTATCATCAGGTGTGGGGGAAATGAATTAGAGCTTGCTGAAGAACAGCAAAGAGCTGGCACTGCAAGCTGCAGCTAATTACACGCAATAAATTTCAGGCCTTGGTTTTTTCTCCCTGAGAGAAATATCTGATTCAGAAAGCAAAGAATAATTTTAATAGCCCAAAAACAGTTTAAAGGATTAATTTGACACGTATCAGCATATATGCTACAGTGGACTCTTTATTTTGGTAATTATTTTGAATTCACTTTACACACAACGGCTACAAAACAGCATTTACTGAAATATGGGGTATAAGGCTCCTATAAAACTGATTTGACTGCTTAGCCTTCCAATGGGTTTCTGCAGACAAAGATTTGGCAGGCTTTAATCAGGTCTCTGGTAGAGTCTATAATAAAACTCTGCCACTTATCTTGTTTCTCTCATCCTGAAAGACAAAGTATTTTAAGTTTCATAAGCATTAATTCTGCTACTTGTACAGCTCTGAGACGATTTGAAATGTTTAAACTTCTCTGAAGAAGCAGGACCAACTGAATTTTTTTTTTTCTGGAAAGAGTGAAGGAAAAAACAAAACAAAACTTGAAAAACCCAATAGTGAATTAAATTAGTGAGGGAAAACATGCAGTTCAAAAGCTAACTAGTTTTCTGTTTTACTATCCAGACCCTCCGTAAATGTGCCATGAGGTCTTTCCCTTCCTAAGTATCCCAGTGTGGTTACCAAGGCACAAAGAGATGAAGGCAGAGCGACATAATGAATTGCCCTGTCTCTGTAGAAGACATGGTAAATTGTAAAACAAACTTGTATAGCAAATTAATAAGCTCAAGCACAAGGCAGGGCACTTCAGAGGGAACAATGTGGACTGCTCTTTGGCTGCAGCTGGACAAAACAAGCCAGCTTTAACAACTGCCTGTTATCAGGGACCTTATTCAGCCCTCCCCTAGCATGACCTCTGCAGTTCAGTCAGTTCAGATATGAACAAGGAAAAAGAAAATATTTTGCACATGCCAGTTTTCCACACTTGAAAGTCCTTGATGTAGCTCACAATGGGTTTATGAGCACGAAGAAGCAGAGAATCCAGGCCAGGAAAATTCCTCAACAGCTCCTAGGCAGCACACCAGCTGGAGCTGCCAAACTGCACTGAGGTGGATTTGGAATTGACAGTGACACCCCCTGGGTGTAGCAGCCAGGAACCAAGAATTAGCTCCTTCCTTCTGCACTGGAGGTGTTTTTGGGTCCTGGCTGAAGTCAGAAGGAAGATGGAGCAAGGAAGATGTGAAAGGCAGCAGAGGTTGCTGCAGGTGGTTTTTAACCCATGTTTTAAAGGAGGTTCCATGTCATTTGCTAGAACTATCCCCTGCACAGTTCTGCTTACATATTAGCTTCAATCTGAACTGCAAACACACAGGGAAAATGTATTAGCACACGGAGAAGCAGAATAAACATTGAAAATACAATAATGCAATTACACGAGTCAACACCAGAAAACATTGAGGAGATCCAGGGATGGGCAACAAAATGATTAGAGGCAAGGAAGAACGTTTTAAAGGCTAGGAATATTGAGTTTCCATAGGGGATGGACATACAAGGCCTGGAATACTAAAGCTATGGACTAAGAATTAGATAATTAAATAAATAAATAGTAAGACAGCACTGTCTGTTTAGCTGAACATAAATTTACAGATGATATATAAATATCTAAACATCAGTTTCCTTTGCTGGAAAGGAGAGGGACTAAATTTTGTTCTATTTTGAATTAGCCCTTCATTATGAGATATTGCAAATGTTTAGATATTTCTGTTTGCCATTAGATTCAACGTGAAAATTCCTATCTTTCCTTCTTCAGGAAATCACTTATGATTGTCACAGTACCGCTGGCTGCTTTGCTTTTATTTTTTTAACACATTTATTAAATGCTGCAGCACTAGAGCACAAAAGAAGGAAGAGAAATGACTGTGGCTTCACAGGATCACATGCAGCTTGTAAGAGACACTATCAATCCAGTTCCACAAGGGGATCCCCTTCCCCAGCCTCCTTTGCGACCTCAAAATACAGAGATTAGAGAAAAATAAGATTTTTAGCATTAAAACCCAAAATGTCAGAAAAGAAACCACTATATAAAGTAAACCAAAGTCTTTTCCTGTATTTCATATTCATGTGCAAATAGTCAACTAAAAGAAATATTCCAAATAGCTCTAGGAAACAGACCATACCCCACAATAAAGACAACAATAAAAATTTCCAGTGGCCTTCACAGAAATGACCCTTCTCAACTCCATATCTGGCACGGTATTACTTCACAAGAAAACAAAATTAATACATTCTTGCCTGCTTCTTAATTGTGCAATCTCACAACACAACATTCTTTTTTCATGTTGATTTTGCAGTCATTGCTTCCAGCCTATGAAAGTGTCTGTATCCCAGCTGATCACCATACAGACAGCAACCAAAACATGGTGGGATGTGGATGAATTTGTTTGTTTTCCTTCTCAAAATAAAATCAAGTTAAAACAATTTCTGCACAGAAACAGTCATAACTAATGGTTACAATGGTTTTCCCCATCTGTCCACATTCCAGGGCAAGATTAGCTTTTATTTAGTAAAAATGAGAAACAATGAACCTGTGTAGATTTCCTTTAAGACTAAGTATAATTATAAAGTCATTAAAGTCAAGGGAAAGCAGTAATTCACTAATATTTCTTTAGAGGTAACATCTTGTATGCCCTGAAAAAATAAGCTTTCTCACTAAAATTTTAATAAGCCCTTGGGTTTTCTCTGAAACATTTAAGAATAGCTGGTAAGAAAACAATTAGAAATGAACAGATGTTAAAACCTATGAATATATACACTTCCATATTTTAAAATAAAAACATCTTGTACTAACTGTGATTGTATATAATACCAACAAGAACAAAAAAAAAAACCCAAGAAACAAGTCTGGTCCTATTTTCGTTTGCTCCTCCTGTACTTTGCAAAAATGCACTGTTAGGTAGATGTTCCGTACTGGAAAGTGTCAAGCGCTATTAAAAAGAAAAAATTGACTTGCACTGCATTATGGTTTTCACCACTCAAGCTGTTTTTAAAGCAAAAATTATTTCTGGCTTTGCTTTGAATAAATTATGGATAGCACATATTGGAAAAGTTACTTGGACCACTGAGTGCAGTTGCGTGTGTGCTTTGCAGCTTTGATAGTTCTGGTAGCTGGCACCATGGCACACTGGTCTGGATATGAATGAAGCAAACATTCATATGGAAACAGAAAACTGCAGCATGGAGGCCAAACTTCAGTTAAAATCCCCTATAAACTGAAGAGCAACTCCCTGAGGATTTCATTTATTTATTTAAATTTCTATTTCATAACAGCAATGCACTGCCCCCAGAAATGAATTCAACAAAGATTATTGTACCACTGAGGTAGTTACACTACCACACTCTTCAGCTCATTCCCAACTACACCTCTGACAACAGAGCATATTTAAAAAGGATTAATGCCTGTTGTGCCTTATTGTTTAACCACACACTGACTACGGAGAACGTTAACACATAATATAATACCGAAATTCTTCACGTTTCTTTTTGATCACAGAGCTCAATGGGCTCAATAACTACCACTTCCAGAACGTGTCATTTAGAACTTACTGAATTTAAGTATCTCCATTACTCAGCTACCAAACACCTCAAAGTAAGGGATGCTGCATTAACTTCTGCCCTGTCAGTGCACCCAGGGCATGGTCTGTGAGGTGGCGGGGGTTCCTCACCGCACCTCTGCTGCAGACACAACTTCAGTCTCGATTCTCCCCGTCCCTGTGCCTCTGCCTGTGACAAGGGGAGGGCACAGCAGGTGCAGGTACCAGCCCACGTGCGTGAGGGCACTCGCTCAAAGGCCACGGGCTTCACCACAAGCATGCGCCTGGTCAAAGGCTCTGCCTGACCACAGCCCTGCACTCCACAGACTACAGCCACCTCCACAATGGAACCAGCTGGATGGAGAGTCATTTTCTGTTCAGACTGCTGGAAACCTGCCTGATGGAGTGATGATGCGAGTTTGACACTAGTTAGCTTACAAGAGGCAACCTCTGTAGTTCAAAACACGACAAGCTTAATAGGAGGGATTATCTACAGCTTTGTAACTGATCATTTAAAAAACAAAGCCCCTGCCTCACCCGTTGTACAACTGCAAATTTGCATAGAGGTTGTACTACAAGCAAGTTTTAAAGGAATTTAAAAGAAAATCTACAAAAGAAATACATATAAAGGATACAAAAGAAAATTTAGATAAATTTCACTTTTATCAATAACTTTCACTTACAAATTACCCCAGGTGATTTCTTAACCACATACAAGTATGCCTACACAATTGTTGAAACCATTTTTACCTGATCTACTTCATTTTACAGCAGAGCATTCAGGAGCGATGCAGGTAGCTAAACAAAGACATTTAGTGCTATTTTAGATGCCTGAGGGCATCCCACCCTGGCTCTCAACCGATGCTAAAAAAGGCATTAAGTCATCTGTCACACCTGCTAGCCCTGACAGATGTCTCAGGTACCCAAAGCATTTAAAATGGCATTAGATATCTATGTTTAGGCTTCCGAATCTTTTCCTCAGTGCCTAGAGAAAGTGCAAACGAGGGGGAGAATTGGTGTCCTGGAGTCTGTCATTCATCTCAAACACAAGCAGTACAGAAGCAGCAGGAGTGTGAAATCTTTACATTGTTTCACTAATGTACGTTTCCACTCTGCTCCCCCAGATCAATCTATGCCAAAAGTATACAGCATGTTGTGCATTATTATAAGCAAAAGCTATTGCAATGAGGAAAGCTAGAACAGATTTTGGAGGGTAATAGCATTTCCAAAAAATCAAACTGGATTTGCAGGAGAGAGAAGGATGAAATGTCCTTCTTCAACCACAATTCAAGTGGAATCAGTTTCTTGCTTATTTCTCTCTCAATTTATTTATGGCACAGCACAGGAAAAAAAATAAAGATGATTATTTTTTCCCTGCATTTTTTACATATTGATGCTTTCAGCACTATAGCACTATGCTGACACCTCTATCTGGACAATCCATAAAGAAGAATCAAAAATAAGATAATGACAAAGAGTCTGAAAATCTACTGTCCCAAATGTACTTTCATCTCATCCAGGTGAAATGAAAAAATGAGCTCAGAATACTATAGCAAATAATCTTTTTTTCCATATCTAGAGTCTTCAGGCATACAAAAGGGTTTCTTATAACGTACTACAAATTCCTCCTAGGCTTCTACGTTGAAATTTACTTATGTGGAGTTTAACGTTCAGACTTGAATAGTCTTCTAAAGGTTGTCCCAAACAGAGCCACATAATGTGCTTATTTTACAGCATCTCCTGCCTCCAGTTTTTTTGAGCTGTAGCTCAAGAGATTTCCATGTAATTTTTAAGCTATTTTTAAATCATTATTAAAACAAACAAATAAACAAACAACCTAAAAAAAAAACCACCTAAAAAAAAAACCAACAACACAATGGAAACAACCTGCTCCCCCCCAAATAAACCCCAAAAAGCAAAAAAAAAGCATTCTGAATTTCTCCAATTAACCAAAATTTCTATGGCTTTATTTCAAAGTCTTAAAACTGTGCCTCTTTCATGTGTTTACTTTTCCTATATTTTGCCATAAATGTTCTTAGTAGCAACACCTTTTGCCAAAATTAAAGCTATCATGGTTTCATACCAATCATAGAAACCACCCAAAGGAAGGCTGTAGGAAAGAAAATATTTTTAAATCACAACAGAAACAATTACCTCAGAGACTTTCTTGGTCACATGAATTTTCTCCAAGACAGTACAATAAATTGTACTCCAAACTGGTTGTGAACAATTGACATTAACCTACCAGGTTTGGCAAGCAGTTAATTAAGCCCTGTAATGAAATGCTTAAAAGTAATTCATTCAGTCTTGGAATCCTCACAAGTAATTGCACAGCTCCATATCCTCTTCCTGGTTTTACAGTTATTTCTAGGTATAAAAATATTTGGTATATCCTTTTAACTTGGCATATACATTTACTGCTATAAAAACCAACAAAGCAAGGAGTTTATTTCCAGGATAAGCTAATTTAGACATCAGCAACTTGAGGAGAACAGAATGTGTCTGTTGTGGAAGCATAAATCCCAAGCTACTGGGAAAGGTGCAGTGGTTAGGAGTTATTTTGGAGCTAATCCTCAGCCTTAACCACAAAGATGTTCCACATGAGATAACCCTGAGCACCCCACAGGTCTGGGGCTGGCAGGTGACCCAAGGCAGGAAGCCAAGGAGCTGCCCAGAGTCACAGCTCAGCTCTCCTGAAAGCTGCTACCATGGCTTTCCCCACCATGGACAGAAAGTCAGAGAGTCTCTTCACTTGCAAAGGTACTACATTTTCAAAGCAGCAAGAGAAAAATCAATACTGTGTACAGCAAAGGCAAAAACCCCACAAAACAAAACCAAACCAAACAAGGTATTTGTTTTCATTACCAAAAGTTGAATGAGTGCAAGGTCATCAGCTGGCCAGGAAGGGAAATCCACTCACCATCTTGCCATGATATACCACTTTACAGAGCAGAGAAGGAAATTGAAGTTCTTCATGTCCATGCCATGTTATGATGTCACAAAATCAGTGTGTTAAAAGAACACCCAGAAAAATCAAAACAACCCTGGCTTCCTAGAACATAAAACTTGAAAATGGCACTAAGAAATTTCTCTAGTTTTCTACATAATCGCGTTTCATTGTTCAGGATGGAGGGAAAATGAACTTTTCCCTTTAGACCACCTGTCTGAACTAAGCTGATTATTGTTACTGTGCTTATATTGCAGCAGCACCTAGGTGAAGGATGTATATAATCCTTTAAGGCTCATAATCTGTCCAATAGTCATTTCACGGCTTGTTTGAAACAAGCTGACATTAGCACAACAAATGAAATCTCCTGAACACTCTGCATAAACAATAGCAAACACCGAAGAAACCTTCAGGGTAATTTAGGAATTTTTTTCCTTGCACCTGTTCCTCTCCCCAAGAGGACATGTCCAACGTGCACATGCTCAGAATGCAGCTTGTGAATCACAAAAATATCCCCGTAACTAGAGGAAAATGTAGAAGATGCCCCATCTGAAGTTCACTAATGCTGCTGTCACAAACAACTTCTTATCAGTTCTTCAGGGGAAACTTTTACAAATATTTTGTCTGTTGAAGGCAATACTGATTTTCATGTAGCCTGGGCCTGTGATCAAGATGCACTGCTGACTTTCTTCAGCCTATTTTAGCCATATACAACTCCCTCATCTAAACTGAAAAACTAAAAAATGTAGGACAATAAATTAAGTTGTATTTCCTTTCATTAAACATTTCTATTACTATTATAGTTTTGCTTTTCTTCCCTTATCCATCACCCACAAAGTTTCAGAAATATTTGGCAAAATGACTTTTTCTTACCCACTTGAACAAATTTGTGTTTTTACAACACAATTATCATCATAAAGAAAACAAAGGAGCCCAGCTTTTTCTAAACTGAAAACTGAGAGGTTCTTGTTGGGCTGTTTTTTGTTTGGGTTTCTTTGTGGCTTTTGTTTGCTTGTTTTGTTAGGTGTTTCTTTCAAAAACAAACACAAAAATGCCAATCAATGTTTGCCACTGAAATGCAATTCAGACTTACAGCCCACCAGTCCTGCTGCAATCATGACATTGTTAAAGTTCAGGATTTTCAACACGGGGGAAATCCTGATTCAGACTCCCTCTGCTTCCCAGCAGCACATGCACAAACACAGGCACAGTGTTTCCTCAGCAGCCCATGGAGCCCACCCCTCAGGACAAGGACACAGCCCAGTGATTTGGGTAGTCCAACACTGACTTGAAAAAGCTGCCGACACATCCTGCTCTCCATCAACTCAAGGCTGCTAAATCCAAACCACCACACAGAATGTCAGAATGAAACCTGGAAGCACCACGAGAAGATTAAGAAGTGACAGAGGTGCCTACCACCCAGCTCACACCTTTTGCAGGTTTTCCATCCAGGGTCTCACTTTCTTTGCACATCTCTCCCCCGTGGAGGCTTCCAGGACACACCCACACTGAAGAGCACTCCACGTCCACTCTTTAACAGCAGCCCCGCAGTGTAAATGCAGGTGGAGGTTAAAGCTCTTGGCAAAAGCAAAAGCTCCCTGTTTCCCCAAGATCTACAAGCAAGACCTCCAACACGTGTAAATGAAACATCATCCTCATCCAACAGACTGAGCTAGATATGAGTATTCGTTAATATGAATAATTCATCGTAAAAGACACTGGGATTATGAAAATCTTATTTCCAAGTAATGATTTAAATTCTATACTAGACACCAAGTTTGCATAAAAATGTGTTGTTTAGTAAGTTACTGGTATCACCAGCATTGCATATTTTTGTGGCTTTCTGGATTTTTCCAAGGTAAGAAACAGCTGATAGGCTTTGTCATTACATTTTACAAATTTTGTAATCATAAATTCAGGAAACAGGGCACCTATCTCTACATATATTCCAATTCTCACAACGATGACCCGGTCTTATAAAATATTTTGCTGTAAATACCACATATAACTTCAAGTTTTGTTATTGAGTTTTTCCTGGAGGTTTTTTGGTTTTCCACCTCAAGAAGACAATATTGAATAGGAAAACTTTAATGAATTACAGACCAGACAGATGAAGAAAGAAAATTAAGTGAACCATTACAGATTTTTTACTCCTTTATCAAATTTTTTTATTTTATTTCAGGGGATATAAAATTCCCTAAAGCTGTTTTATGCAGCACAGGAAGCTGCTTTTAAACAGAACAATGTTTTGTTGCCTAAACCAAGTCTTCCACCTTTCAGACTAATCCTTCACATCACCAAAATCCGAAGATTTACAATAATGAAGTGATAGTAGAGGAGTTTGTATAAGTTGCCAGAGGTGAACATTTCAACCAGTACAGATACAGTTAAGAGGAAGGTTTCATTGTAAAGAAAAATAATGTGCATAATTCAGCAGCTATGCCATTCCACACACATATAATTAACAAGTCTTCAGCTCATTAGCAAGCTGTATAAAATACATATAATATGCTGTGCAAAACTGATTGAGAATAAAAAGCTCCTCATGCATTAAAATAAATTATTTAAATTGTTTTGAAAGATTGCTATCAGTAGCATTCAAGGATATGATTCCCAAACCTACTCATGGCTCCAGTTTCTTCAGCCTGATGCTTTCACCAGATATCTTGCTATGCTCATTCCAGCATGATACATTGGATCAGTGACTGCTGAGGTTCTGCTACAACCCTGAGAGGTGAACGGGACCAAGGCAGCACAAACAGCTGCCCCAAGTGGCCCCAGTACACACAAATTCCCAAAGGCAGGAGGCTCCAGTACCACAGCATGTGCACATTCTTTATGGATGCAGAAAAGGCCTTTTTGGGGAGCAGCACACTTAGAACACATCAGCACCTTCTCTTTACTTGTCTATCTATCAATTAATAATCTGAACAGCTTCAGTGCTCCTCCTCCAGCCATGTGATAAAGGGCTGGGCCTTACTGCACCCCATGACAACAGCAAGGTCTCAGAGGAGAAGACCTTGGCACCACAAAAACGGGTCTCAAGGGATGAAATAGTTACTCCTGAGCTGCAGTGACACCTCCTGGCAACAGCTCGAGAAGGTCTTTTCCCACACAGTGTGCTTTCTCCAGAAAGGGTTTCAGCCAAAAGGCAACAATCATGGTGCTCCCTCTATCCTGGCTCCAGTGGCACACTGCCCAGACTACCAAGCAGAACTTCCTGATTTACAAGGACTGCTGACATTTTAGAAAGCGAGAGGCTAAGATACAGGAATATCAGCTCTAAAATCTCCGGACTTACTGTACCGCACACTGGCCTTTCTTGAGTGATTGGAAGCAATGCTGCAAAAGCTAATCAACTAGCAGCTCAATTCATACCATGAATCTTGCAAAGTGTTTTCTCACTTCACTGTGAAGCTCTGTCTGTTTGCTAAGAGTTTATATCTCTGCCCTCCATGGATTCCTGACAAATACTGTAAGCATGATTTTGGTAAGAAGAATGTAGGTTAACATGGAAGAAAGAAAAATAGCTTAAGACTACCTATAACCCAAACATCATAATATGCGGAAAAAACATTCTGCCCTTCTTCAGTGTAGGCAACAAAGTCAGTGCGAGTTGTAAATTCTGTAGAAAGACAGATGATAACTGCTTACAAGCATTCTAAAATACATGAAATATCATAGTAGTGGAAGTGAAATTGATTGTAGCAGTTTTGAACAGTGGACTTGGAGGCAGAGGGACACCCCTGAACCTTAGCAAGATCCTCATGTTGAAGAATCCTGCAGAACTGACAACTCAAATATTTATATTCAAGTGAAAGTCAGACAGTAAATGTGTTTGATAGTCTAAGTTTACCTTGTTCAATGTTTTATACAGCAATCTGTGTTCCCCCAGCCCTGACCAATCACTATACAGAATTCTGAAGGATTTGATTGCTGTCATTATATTATCCCTGTTGTATTTTTTGTGCTGCCTTTAGACAGTACAATTTTCTTTATACTTACATAATAATGGAAAGCTGAATTTTTGCTTGTTCTCTTTTGTGTTGTTCTATCCCCCACCCCAACTCTTCAGAAGCAATTACAACAATTTTAAGTNTAATGCACAAGGAAGAAGAGTTCTACATTTACAGTTTCAATAAAGCAAAAAGCCCCATGAAAATTATGTATTTCCTCTCATCACATCCAAAGTTAAACTGTAAAACTCCTTTAAACAACTGAAAGCCTAACAAGGTAAATCCCTTTTTGCAAATAATTTCCCATCTTCAGAAATTCCATACTCACAGATCATGAGCTGAACCATGCGTGTGAAGATTTCTACAAGGCAGAGTGGTTGCAGAGCAGTTACTTCTCAGACTGCAGTGCTCTCAGATTTAACTGCATTTTATCTTCACCCCAGCTTATTTTCAAGCCAGTAAATACCTACACACGTACCAATCTCTTCCACTCTCTGCACCCATCCATCACCATTGTGAGTAATGCAGTCATCCTAGACTGGATTGCTATGGAAATCTCTGCTGCCATCATTTTCAGGTAATTTCTCCCCCTCACCCATACACTTGTAGACATGCCAGCTCTATGCCCACAGTGTAATGGCTTTTCTGTGTACAGCTCCATCCTCCAAGACAAAGTCACTCACAGGGACACTGTGTACAGAAGTTTAACGTGGGAAATCTCAAACCACTGCACAAGCAGGAGTCCTCGTAGCAGTGGAGTGCTCCAGTTGTGTTAATTCACACTGCTCTCCTTACTTAACTGGCTTTCAAGCGCAGACACATCCCTGCAGGTCTGGGGATCTGCACACAGAATATTCCAGACTACCCATGGTGTGCCCAAGGCAGGACAGGAGCTGTGTGCCTGCCCAAAGCTGCCCAACGTGCCCTGTTACAAATTTCATTACACTGACATTTTACATAAAGGCTTTCTCTTTTCCTTTCTTGCGCTTTTAAAATAAATTATTCATCAGTGATATATGATAAAGCAAGGACTTTCGTCTGCTGTGTGTAATCGGCTAAGAGGAAATGGGAATGCTTTAACAGGGACAAGTAATGTTTTCCTGGGAAAATCTGAAGGCCTTCCTGTATTGGTGAAAAGACTTGATCAAAACAAAATAATTTTTAATGTGTCCTGATGAAAGAGACTAATGCTACACACTGAAGAAGAAAAACTTGCTACTTTATAAGTGTAGGAAATTCTCCATCGAGTTTAGAGTTAAACAGCTGTTTTCTCTGGAAATTCAGCATGTGTTCAACACATTTTATCCTACATATTCAGGGACAGGGAAGAACACTCCCCAGATTTATTGTTTGGGTAATTTTTAAGTTTGGTGGAGCTATCCAGGCAATGAACAGGAAAAATATCTCTCCTCAAGCAGTTTGGAGAAAGAGTGGGGTTTTGTCCATTTTCAAATAGGAAAAAGATTTGACTCACTGCTGGAACAGGGGTGAGAGATCTAAGGAGATTCTCTAGAAAATATTAAGTTCCAGTTCAGAAAAAATCTGGATTTGGACACTTGACTTTTTGACTACCATTCATATGTTGGGACTTTTCACTTTTTATGTTATTTTATGAAACAAAAAGGCACTTATTACTACATTAGAATTTGCACTATAAACACACATTTTCATGCTAATAATGTTTATGTAATTTCTCATTTATAGCTGAAAAGTCTCATCTTGATCTTTTGCATTGTGAAATAAACGGTTTATTTCCATTCCTTCTGAAGGCAATTTTTCTTTTTAATTTTACAAATTTTACAGCCTCAGGTTCATTCACTTGCTCTCTGAATGATGGGAAAATGAAAAAAAACTAATACTTACTTGAAATTACAAAGTACAAGTGGGTCTTCCTCACCTCAACCCCAATTCAAAGATGCTGGACTTTATGATCTGACATTTTCAGGTTGGCTATGTCTGATTCTCTACTGTGAATTTTCATTATATATAAAGAACTCACTCTTTTCCTTACCACACACCCACAGACAAATGAGTTTAAAGCATTTTTAAATAATTTTAAAAATTTGTTCAGTATTGGAATTGCAATAATATTTCCCATTACGAACTAGCAAGACACTACTAATCATGAAGAAGTGCAGGGCTGGACTACCCCTTTTTAGAGCAACTACAAAAAAGCCAAAATCTATACTTCAGCCTCTCCTAAAGAGATTTGTACAACATATTGTAGACCAAAACTAAGCTCTGTAGAAGGGAATAGATCTCAAAGTTTTGAGCCTTGGAAGACCAGCAAGGAAAAGGGGCAAGGCTGTTGACTTAAGAAGATGGCTCTTGGGTTTAGAAGCAAACAGAATTCATCAGCAGTTTGTCAGTTACCTTTTCAACAAAGAAAATTAGGATCACATACGTCTCAGCCATTCTGTGCAATGGTTCTGCTCTCACCCGTGGTATGCAATTCTGCTGCTTTCAAGAACATGGATGTATCACTTGTTTTCATAGTAACACTACTGGTCAGGATGAACCCTCTTCACAGAGAAAACTTCATGTGCATGTTAGTGGCATGAAAATTCAAGTTCAGAAACATAATACCAGTTACAGATACATGCTACAGCTGGATACAGAAAATATGTGCTGTCACATTGTCATGACTAGCTTTGAAGTGGGAGAAAAAGTTGTAGGTGTAAAGAGATCTTAGAGCTAGTGAGCAAACCAAACAGTTGGAGTACAAGGAATTGGGTTCTTTGGATAGACTAAAGGAGATAGAAGTGGTGTATCAGCAGGAAACATAAGGATTAAGGAATACGAAATATTTCTGAGAACTGAAGGAATATGATCAAAACCAGAAGTCATAAAATAAAGGTAAAAGTGGACTTTATGTAGAGGGAATTACAACCCAGCAGAACAGGCAGGGTGGATTGAGCAGAAGCTAACCTCACTGAAAAAGGTCACAGACACTGAAAGGGGAGCTCCCGCTAGCGAAACAAAGTTAAGAATATGTAATTGAAGCTGCTTAAAAGTAGTACTGCAAAACTGATAGGAACTCCTCCTGCTCTGGAAGAAAGGACTCAAAAGCTTCTCTTCCAAGTGGAGATCTTTCCTACTTAAGCTAAAGAAGCAGACCCTTGGCTAATAGCAGCATAAGGACTTACTGTGTTTGCAGGCCTGCTATGGGAGCAGAACACACTGAGAAATACAATGATTCTTCCTTATCCTTGCCAAAGAAGGCTTGTCTCAAACATCTGAATTGTGTGATAATTGTCAAGTGATCTTCAGCTTACAAGGGAAGAAATAATTGTTTCACACCATCCAAAAAAAACTCCCCCAAACCCCCTCCCTTGTTCTCTCGTTGAATAACATTCAATCCTAGCTCTGAGACACTGCCCAGTATCAGCCTTCAAAAATACCTCATCTTTTTTCCCTTCTCTTAATTTGATTAATAATTATGTTGAAGATTTGTCAGATTTTTTAGACACCATTTACATTAGTTCACAATTAAGGTATCCACAATATCACCATAATTTGAGACACAGACACTTCTCCCTTAAAACTTCCTGTACCTGCCATGCTTAATGACTGTTTCCTTGTCTGGAAATGATCATTAAGCATTTCCTTGAGGGACCAACAATACTTGCTTACTTCAGATCAAACCTAGGAGTGGCTTTATGACCTAGAGTTCCCGCAGATGTGCGCTTTTGCAATTTTCTGTTTCACCACAGTGCATTCAAGGAGAATCACCTGGAGTAGCAGGAATAATCAATGTAGCTGTAGTGTGGCACAGAAAACCAACAGATAAATTGGTGTGTATTCTCCAGCCCGTGTTTTATCACCTGTCATTAACACTGTCATTTATAAAAGGGCCTCCTGCATTTGGAATCCGCTTGGGTTTGAGTTAATTTAAAAATACAGTGCCAAGGCAGGAATTCATTCCCAAGATAAAGGCTTAAGAGACAGTATTTAAAAAGAAATTAAAACCAGTTGTAAAGAGTTCAATGAGAGTAAAGAATTCAATAATAAATTTTCAGTACCTCTCCTTGGTGAACAGCAGAGAATGTGATCCCCCCACTCCATCCACATCCCCAAAGGAACCACCCAGTTTTGTCTCGACCCTAAGCACGCCAGCCCCAGATAACCCACTGATACTCCAGTGCCAGAGCACAACGGGACACGTGAGGGGCTCCACTCCATCCGTCCCTGGCTGTGACCACCTCTGCTGTGTTCTCATGGGACCCAGGAGGAGGTGGGATGAAACTGAACTCCAAAGACCCACATGTTTCAAAGAAATCCATTTCTGGAAAGTTTCTGTCCAACAGTCCACAGAGTAACAGTGACAAGTATAGCCATGAACTGAGGCACCCAAAAGCTGTAAATTGGTTAGGGTCTTTTCAGTTCAGAATTTCAGTTCTCAGAAATTGGTTAAACACAGACCCCTTCCAATGGCTCATTCTTGAGGCCACAGAGAAGGAAGCAGCATTAGGAAAACAGTAACTGCGTTACAAACGCCATGTTTAAGGAAGACTGAGTGGTTAAACATTTAGATAAAAACACAGACAAAGAAATATTTTTTCACATTTTAACATGTTAAGAAAAGTAATATTTATGCAAGATGTCCTTTAAAATTAGCACATTGCTCTTTTTGACCTTTGAAAGTTTCAGCTACCTTCTTTCTGAGACATTTGGTAAACCTGACCTTCTGCTGCAGATTATAAGCCCTTAACTCTTCCAAGATCCAACAAAGAATGCTCCCAGAACCCTCCTGTAGCTTTCCCACACTTCCCAACAGAAAGTTCCATAACCTGAACACACACAAGTATTTAAACATAACTTTCCAAGACAGAGAAAGACCAATCATAGATTTGGAGCTAGGAGAGAACTCATTTCAGAACAATAAAATTTTTTATTTATTTCTATTTTTACAACGACACCATAATCAGAAAACATGCAAATATGAGCATATAAATAAATCTCTATTTTGGGGTCCTGAGAAGTTTCAGCAGTTGCTTGTAGCATAATGAATGTTTGTAATTCATTAGATTCTGTTTAGAAATGCAAAGCACACCACAACATCAGTGATGTTCTCTTTATCTTAACAAAAAGACTACTACACTTAATGTTCTTCTGACAGAGCTAGCATGTTTTAAAATATGTAATTCTTTTCTACAATATAATGTTTTCAATGGTGTGTTCCTATTTGAATTAAATTAACTGTACTAATGTCATATTTCAGGCAAGCCTCTGCTAATTATCCCAAAGAGCTTCAAAATCTTTACAGTATATTCACTGCATTTACATCTTCTCCACAAACTTACTGGTCTTGTTTATATAATTTTGCAAATGACAAGATGTGTAGGATAACGATCTAAATGAACTAAAAATTGTGTCATGGGCAGATCCTTCATACATTTGCAATTTGTAGCTGTCAATCTTCCTACAGCTGCTAGATAACAAAACAACAGTTCTTTTCTTCATGCAGACAAGCAAATGCAATAAAGATTGGTAAGGGTTTATTTCCAAAAGAAATCTCTGGTTCGCCACTGTCTATTAAACCTTTCTTTACACACATCCTAATTTCCTACTTGTTTTTCTTAGGGAAAGAGCAACATCATAGTAATTCTATGTATTTTAGAACCATATTTAACCAAATTTGACTTATATGAAAAATGGGCTTGCCGATGGCTAAATATTTTGGTGAAGAGCAATAATACAAGGGGAGAAGGGGAGAAGAGATGTAGAGACTTACAACTCGCATCACACTGTAACTGGAGATCACACAATGGCAGTAATCAAAATGATCATTAAAGGGAGCCAGTGCCTTTTTATATGACCTTCTCAATCAAGACCTGCCTGAAACAGGGTAAGTTATATTAACGTTTGAAAGAGAACACAAACAAACGATAAAGAGAAAAGAAAATCTTACAGATTCAAAGTTGTGAAATTAATAGGGGCACTGCCTATAAAATTGGTTTCTTATTTTCCTTGAGATTAGGGCATAAATTGAACTGTAGTTACAAATGCTGTTAAGAATTGGATCAGGGACCAACATCCACAATGACAAAAGAAAAGGAATTGAATCAAGAGAAAATCATTACAGAAAGAGAAATAAAAAATAGAAAACTAAAACAAATTGCTACTGTTGTAGAGAAAGACTAAATAGCTATATTGAGGGATAATGCAAGCATTTTATTCCTGCAAAAACCATGCATTTCATTTTTAAAACCACTATAAGGTTTCTTCTTTCTTTAAGGAAAAAAATATAGTAAGTTTCCATAATCACAATGCCGGCTTCACATAATGGGCTTCCCTTTGAAATCAAACTCCACGTTAGACAGAGGTGTTCACAGAATGTATTGCTCCCGGGGGCTAGAAAACTCTAAGCCTCAACAGACTAATGCACTTAGCAAGTCCAACAAGGATCATCAAACAAAAAGCATTCAAGGCAGGCACGTACATTCAGTTGGCCCACTGAGATTAGCACCCAGCAGCACTTGATGCACACAAGCAGTTTAGTGTCACGAGTTGTACCACTTCTTAGATGAGATATTTTGAATCACTGATACCTTGCACAGCTAAAGAAATAGACCTTTGTGGGTGCAGCAAACAAAGTGATCAGGACACAGACATGTAAGAGGAAAGGATGCTCGCAGGTGCCTGTGCTCGGCGAGTCCCTGCCAGAGAGTATTCATTCGCCTCATACATCTCACTGACTACTCCAGATGCACATGTCTTATGATGGCAAAGGGGATTCATGAATGCTGCGGAGAGAGACCTGTAACAGCACGGCCGCTTCTGCTCCAAGACAACCAAGAAGAAGTAACATCATTTAAAATAAATAAACCTTTCCCCACTCAATGAGTAAAAATGTCTGAGGCTCCAGCTGGGAGCAAAACTGGAAAGAAGAAACACCTGAGAAGAATTAACGGGAACGGCAGCCCCGGCAGTGCCGAGCTCGCAATCGCCCCAAGTGCCGGGCGGACAGACACGTACCCCCGGCGGCAGCCCCTCGGCTCGGGCCTCGCGAAAACACCCGCGGAATTACCCCGGCAGAGGCTCCCCGCCGCCCCACCTCAGCCCCGGCGCAGCTCGGCCCCCCCTCGCCCCCAGGCTCGGGGCGCCGCAGACAATGGGCGGGCGGCGAGACCCGCCCGGCGCAGCGCCCGGCATCCCCCGGCAC
>WAAG01007044.1:0-18186 GCA_013390105.1 Tichodroma muraria | reverse complement strand
TTATAATACTAGTAAAAAGTAAAAAACTGTTCCAGTGTGAAAAACTGAAAGGTGGGATCCCGCTTTTCTTCTGACCTATACTGAGATTTTTTACCCTGATACTTACTAATAAAGTCAGAGGATTAGCTGTATGATACCTTAAAAGAAATTTGGTGTAGTGAAAAAATAAAAGCATTTGCTGATATAAATAGTGCCAGTTGTCTGCAAAGAGTGGAAAACGGAAGAAATTTCCTGTGGTTATACACTTTTTTTGGATCTTAAACTGATTCCTTTTTAGTTTTGAAGTAAGTCCGGTATAGGGATTGCAGCAATTAGTTATTTAAGTTGTTAAGGTAAACAGCATACATCAAATGAAGCAAAATATAAAACCCAACATTAAATGGTAAAGTATATGATTTATGAGAAAAGGAGTTTCTGTTCTTGCAGATGTACTTCCTTCTGCATTTTTATGGAAAGCAACAGTCAGGCTTCCCATAAATTATCTTTTCTTCAGTAATCAGAACTTCAATTAGTATTTGTCAACATTTGTATTTTCTTAGGAAGAAAACAGCTTATGAGCCATTTCCTTTCCTGCAATCAGGCAAAGATTGTGTTCAGGATGAGACAAGCCAATTTGGAACTACGAAACTGTCTGTAAATATGGGAAATATTGGGGGAAACAGGTTGCAGCATGAAAGATTTCCCTTTCATGAAAGGTAGTAGGGCATTTGACAGAAGACAGGAGAGTGAGGAGACTTTTAGGAAGACAGCTTTCCAGATGAAGTTGGCCAGCCAGAGCCTGTTTTCTACAAGTACTCAAACAACACAGATCGTATATCAACGCTAGGCAAACATGGTTAAAAACTGATTTTAACAAAAAGATTTATAGGAGAGGTAGTTGTCTTGAGGACACTTTTGAGTTGAACTGTGATTGCTAATGGGATGAATTACTTTGTGCTGAAAGAGCTCAGTAATATGGCCATGACACTGTTAAGGATTGCTTAGAGACACCAGCCGAACCTCCTAGAAGCAGGACAGGGGGCGAGCCTGAGGCTGGTTCCTCCCTCCCTGTGGGAACCAGAGGCAGTGTAGCAGAGAGTTTGCACAGAGAGTTAGCCTGGGATGTGCTCAAAACATGAAATGTAGATTATATTATATTTTAAAAGCTTTACCATAGGATAATTAAAGTCAATAATTCTTGCTGAAAAACTTGCTCCTAGGTGAACGCCCTATTTTGTACTTTTCAGTGTTCCCAAAGAAGATATCAGTGCTATGACATAATTATTGCATTTTCTTTGCTTTTGGCATGCTATAAATGTTTTACTCAATTGGATGAGAATAAAGGAGGATGCTCAATACACTGTAATTACTTTTCCTGTTTCTTGATTTACCAGTTCTCAATGGATCTTCCTTCTTCATCACAATTATACTGAAAGCTCTTTATTTCTGTATCTTTTCCATACAGATTGTTTAAATATGAATGAGGTGAAATGACTGTAAAAGGAAGTGCAACCAAGTCTTTTCAGTAACAGTCAGTGAATTTCCTCCTTGTTTCACTTAAGTTTCAAAACAAGATTTATATTTTAGTTACTGGAAAGAAAAAAATCCTTATATCTTTAGTCAAATGGATTTGCTACCATTTATTAAGAATACCAGTGCCATGGAGAGTTTAATCTTGCTCTGGTATAATGAGTAACTATTGAAGTCTGTTATGTATGAACCCTATATTTCCTGTAGTTTGCTAAATGTTCATTAAAATACAGTTAGCTTGTTTCATTTTTTTAATGGAAAATCTTTTTTTTTTTTTTTCTCTAAGTGCCACTGCTCCAGTGTCCCTAGAAGGGAAAGACCTAATCCATATTAGTGGAATTTATGTAGGTGGTAGTCAATTGGTTTGCCCTTTTATGGCAAAAACCTCCACCTTGGACCTTTTCCTACAGCTCTAGTCTTCTATTCAAGCAGAAAGTCTAGGTTTTGATTTAGACACATGATATGTCATAGCCACACAAACTATGTTAACATTTCTAATACACTAATGTTTCCTTTCTTCATACAACCCAAATGAACCCTAGTACAGACAAAACAATATAATACACCTTTTCATGCCTCCATGCTTCCCCACTCCCGACTGTTCTTTGGGCTTTTATCTTTCTCCCAGGGAAGCAAACCTCATGTTCCACACCAGGCATTTTCTTCAAATCATGAGGCATCTCATATACTCTCATATCCTTCTCCCTTTCTAAAACATCGAAACTTCCTTTTTGTATAGTTTATAATCCATATCATGATGAAGCCGTGAAAAAAAACCCTTTTCAGACTGTTGTTACTGACCCCACCAGACCTTTGCCTTAGCTACCAGTCAACCCAGTTGCCTTCTTGGTCTGGCCATGTCCTTGTCCAGAGATTCAAGCACAAGTGTTTTAGAGCTTCACAGAAGTCTGGTTTTAGTCCTGTGTCACCACTTCCAAAAATTTCAGTTAAAGGTGAAGACAAAGAGTTTGCAGATTTGGCTGCTTCAGTAATCAACACAGCAGTGGCAGTTCATGACTTCAGCTGGAAATATCGCCATGAATTGGCGAGAGATCACAAAATTGCAACGCAGAGCAGGTGGTTGTGTTCTTCAGCCCAGACACATTAGAAACTGGCTGAAAATGGGCTTGTCTCCAGTGCTCATGTGGCATGATCCAGGCCAGGTCTGCCATGGTGGACAGATTTCCTTAAACCCTGCTACAGGATCAGAGCTGTGACATGCATCACAGGACCATCCAGTGCTTCAGCTTCATCACAGATGCCACCCTCTCTGCCTCCAGCCACAAGCCCAGTTAGCAGCACCCTTGCAGCACTCTTGCAGCACTCAGCTCCTCCCTGAGGAGCTAGCAGCTCCTTGCAGCTTCTCAGGACCAACGCAGCACACCCAATGCTCTCCTGTGCTCCTCTCGCACAGTGGGAGAGGAGATATTTGTGGGGAAGGTGGCAGGAGAGAGGAAAAACTAAATTAGATAGTTTTAAGAACTTTCTGGGGACAAGGGGAGGGAGGAAAGAGAATTTTAACCTTGGCTGCTTGGTCCACTCTCATATCATAGTCAATTACCTACATAGTTCCCTCTTTAGACAGGACTGGAGGCTCTGCCAACCCCACAGCTGGGCGTCAGTTTGGGGATTTTTTGATTGTTTGTTTGGGAGGTTTTTGTGTTGATTTTTTGTTGTTATTGGTTTTGGTTAGTTTTGGGGCTTTTTTTTTGCTTGGTTTTTTTTTGCTTTTTTTTGTGGTTTTTTTTTCCCTGTCCAGGATGCATATCTCATTTTTCACATAGTATAAAGAAAACTCTCAAGCTGCCTTGACTATCAACAGCTGGGCTTGTGGTGGGTGTTTGGAGCTGGCTTCCCAAGGATCATTTGAAGGATTTTGCCCCACAAATGTGTAAAGCTGTGTAACAGCTCTATGCACATTTGCAGTTTACTTGACCTTCTGTCAATAAAATACTTACCCAGCCTCCAGGGCTATTCTTTGATGCCCCTTTCTCATATGTCTTTGCATTTAATAGGTTGCTTTTCAGTTTTAGAGGGGCAGGGTGTGCCTGTGTGTGGGCGTGTGTCTGAAGAAACATAAGACTCCTTTAGAGCCTAACTAAAATGTCTTGTTTCCACTTGTCTAAGAGTTGTAAGGAATAAGAAGAGCAAGTCTTCCTGGGGTATCCAGTGGCAAAAGAGTCCACTGCACTTCCTATCCAAAATCAGGGATACTCAGAATGTACCACAGAGCTTGGTGCTGATCCTTCATCCCAATGTGATCGTGAAACATGTTCTTGAACTACATTAAACTGATTTAAAAACTGTGCAGGCACAACTCCATTGCATCTGGCCAGGATATGTTCTGTCCACAGCCCAGGGTTAAATAGTATTTTCAGTATAACTGTAAAGTTGTATTTTTTTGCAGAATATTCTAATTTTATTTATGAAGTGAATGAAATTATGACATAAAATAATTAGTTTATATATTTATCTCACTTTTAACTGCAAAGCAATACTTGAAAGACCATGAAAATGGCCTGTGGATGTTTTCCTCTCAAAATTAAACTTCTCTACTTAAAAACAGGTTAAGATAAATGGCTTTGGTGACACAAATACAGCATATTAAAACCGGTTATTAGCCCATGTGGCAAAGAAGAATAGAACTTGTTTCTGTTTCCCAAACTCAGAATGATTGTGTATATTTTATTTTGTTTTTGCTTTTAATTAAAACTCTAGTACAACATCTTTTGTGTTTGTGGTAATTATGCTGAACTTTGTATCCCAAAGGAGAAATGTGTAAATGGTTCACTCTTTTGTGGCTGTTTGTTCGTGCTGTTAGCTCAGGAAATGTATTTTCCAATCTCTGCATTAGTTTAGCCTGCTGGTGACAAAAGTAGTCATTTGTGTTAACACAAGCAGAGGAGAGTTAAAGAAGAGAATAGACTACATTTCTAAGTAATAAAATATGACCATCTGAGGAAGCAGTAATTGTACAGAATGATTTAAGTTTATTCTTTATTATTCATATGCTAGTTGTCAATGTGGATGGCTCATAAATCATTTACAGCTGTCACTGGAAATGTTTATGTTTCGAGAATTTTTCAAGCTGTCCTGCTGTCCTTGAAACCAATGTGAATACTGCTCTCAACTTGCATTGTAACAGGGAATTTAGGCTTTATCAACCATACATAATACTGTCTGCCTTGGATTTGAAGGATCCACTAAAGACCCAGCCAGGACAGGTGGCTGAGGCTCTGCCCTGAGCCAGCAATGCTGCAGCACACAAGCAGTGATGCTGAGGGCCACTTACCAGCTGTCAGAGGGGAAATAACGGAGTGATCCTTCACCAGCACAAATATAACTGGTAGGGCAGCATGGCACAGGCATCCATGAGCTACCAAACCAAAGATTTTGGAGAAAAAGGGGTGTGGATTCCAAGACAAAAGCATTGAAGTCAGTGTAAATCCATCAACTTACAGCAAGTTCCCGTGGAGGTAAATGTTACAGTACAGACAATTTGCACTCTTAGGGTCTATGGAGAATACAGGACAGATCTGGATTCCAGTAGTACGATGGAACTCAGGACAGTGATACCTGTCCAGTGGTGGAGAGCCATGTCCAGAGCTGCACATGGTTGCTGGAGGGCCCCAGGGTGCTCCTTGATCCCCACAAACTCACTAGGACACAGAGAGGGACATGGCCCTTACACTCTGTTTACAGGCTCCCACACAGGGCTCTGGAATTGCAGACACCTCCCAAGCTCCCTCCTGGCCATCCTCTAGCTCCACACCCTGAAAGTCCCTGCTCCCTGCCCAGCTCCTTCCCATCTCTCAGTTTCTCCTTGGGGGCTGCTGCTTCTGCCACCTCCACTGCCAGCCTTCAGTCTTGGCTGATCCTGCTGAAAAGCCAGCCTGAGTTTGGGCTGGCAGCACCCACGTCCCTGCAGGCAGCCTGCCACCACTCTGAGCTCCAAGAGCTCCCAGCCCCATGCTGTGCCAGCCCACGCCTGGCACGGTATGTGCCTTATGCCAGGTAGCTGCCTGCTTCTGCAGAAATGCTCTGGAAATACCTTTCCAAAGAGCTTCTCCACTTAATACCAGGAGTCGGCATGGAATAGTGCCAACAGATTATTTAGACTGTCTGGTATGTACTCTCTCTTAAAAAGACCACCACTAAACCTCTTCTGTTCTATAATGTTTCAAATACTCCTGTTTCATACTAAAACCAGGAGGTATTCCTGTAGCAAACTATTATATGCAATAAATCCTGATGAACAGACTTTTGCAGTAATCCTTTAAGTTTAAATTACACTACAGTCTGCACTTCAGAACTTGAATCTCATAAAAGGTACGTGTTTCCCCAAACATGCGCCATGTCAAACTGAGGACTCTCCCATCCCAGCCAGCTCCACCAGGTCACATCACCTGTACAACGATGTCCATGCCCCCTCAAGTCTCCTCTCCAGCAGGAGGCTGGACTAAAGTCCTGCTGAGGTCCCATCCAGCCTGAATTATCCTACTATGATTCTACTATTCCTTCCCAGGTACAGGACTTTGCATTTGTCATTGTTGAATTTGTGCTTTTGGCCCAATGTCACAGACCCCTCAAGCATATTGTCTGATTCCTGCCCCCCAGTTTGGTGCTGAATGCAAACTTGCTGAGAGCAAAACTCTACCAGGTCATCAGTAAAGATGTTTAAGTTGACAGGTCCCAGGACAGACCCCTGAACTCTACTACTGCAGCATCCAGAATTCTATGGACTAACCATTATGGATCCCATTAACCATAATCCTGCTCTTTAATCCTGACTGCACAATCAGTTTTTTACCCATCTAGCTGTCTACCCTTTTAGACTGTCACATCCTAACTCTGATACTTGATGGACTTTATGTTTGCAAAACAGAGCACGTGCTCTGTCAGCTCTTACTTCTTGAGCTTTTTAAGAACTGCCATGAGGGTCTATTGATACATTTTTCAAGTCAACTCTACAGTCTTTAAGATCTTCATTGCATGTCCTTTCCTTGTCTTGGATCTGTCTCAAATGAGTCTGAATCACTGATTATCCCAACTTAAACTGGACTTTAAAGTCAGAGTAGTCTTATGTGTCAACTAAGTTTAGAAAACCATTACATTGTAAACACTATAGACAACAGTTGTTTCAATGATTATTTTATGTGAGTTGTAGTTGACTCAATGAGAGTCAACTACAACTCTCATAAAATGTGAAAGCTGAGAGCTTTCTCCTGTCTGACTGTTACCATTGATCTGCAACACTTGTATTTTCTGTAATGACTCAAGGACAGGTGAACAAGAGGCTATCCTGTCCCTCACAAAATACTGGTCTTTACAACAGTGTGCTAAGGAAATCAGACATTTGAAAACTAGAGACAAGTAATGCTCGGCTGGTTTTCTGCTGCTCTGACAATGCAAGCATGGTTTTGCTGGCCAGTGAACTCTGCCTGCTATGGACTGTTCTGAATCTTCCCTTAAAAGTTGAAAAAATTTGAATGATTTTGCCACCAGACTCCATAACAGAAAGCATTAAAAATAGCGACGGATGTTGTTCAGTGTTTATTTATAGACTCAATACTAGTTGTTAAGGCCCAAAGACATTTCTAGACAAAAATGGAGATAATGCTGCTCTTCAGCAAGATAGGGGTAAGAAACACATACTCCAAATTAACTACTCTGAACCCAGCTAATTCAAAGTCATGCTAACAGAACTATGCTGACTATTAGTGATGCGTCACTGAAACATCCACAAAAGCTTAATGTTTCCCAGCAGTGATAATGTAAAAGCAAGATTTTTTTAAAAGCAGGTCTTTAAAAAAATCACAAAATCAAAGAGTACTTGAGGCTGGCAGAGATCTCTAGAAACCATCTCGTCCAGCCTCCTATTCAGAGCAAGTTTGGCTACAGCAGGTTGCTTGGGACCATGTCCAGTCAGGATTTGAGTATCTCCAAGGATTGTCAGTCCAACACCTCCTTGGGTAATCTGCTCCACTGTTTGACCAATTGAACAGTAAACATACTATTTTCCTTATGTGAGAGTGGAATTTCCCATTTCAATGTTCACCCATTGCCTCTTGTCCCCACACTGGGCACCACTGAGAGAGCTGAGCTTTGAGAAGAGGTTAGACAGAGAAGTAGGTTGGACTCAATGATCTCAAAGGTCTTTTTCAACCTAAGTGATTCTTTGATCCTGTGATTGTGAATCCTCTTCTCTACACCCACTGCCCATCATATATCTACATACACTGATGAGATCTTCCTGAGCCATTTCTCTTCAGCCTCTTCTCATATCACAGAGGCTCCTGTTCTTTCGTCAACTTTGTGAACCTTCACTGAGCTTGTTCCAGTATGTCCTTGTCTCTCTTGTGCTAGGAGGCTCAGCAGGAGTACAGCTTTCCAGATAGGCCTCACCAGTGCTGAGCAGAGGGGAAGGATACCCTGCCTCTACCTGCTGGCAATACTTGACCTAATACAACCCAGGGTGCCTTGGGTTCCTTGCCACAATCCTGGTTCATGATCAACCTTGTCCGCACTCATGGGGTTTTCTCTGCAAAGATGCTTCCCAGACAGCAGGCCCCCAGCCTGTGATGGTGCATGAAAATCCTTTCAATCTGTCAAGAAAAAAAATAAGGGGAACAGTCACCAGATGAGTAAAGTCATCTTGAAGGCCTCCTTTTAGGGGTGCACTGAGTGTCTCACGTGTGCTGACAATATGTCGTACAAAACTTGTGGGCGTGATGCTGCCTCTTACTGCTGTAATGGTCAGGGCACCAGAAACTTTCCTTCACTCTTCAGCCCTTGCCCAAATTGCCCTGTGCTGAAGGCATGTTATGAGGAAGAAAAACAAAAATGACTTTTAATCACCTTAGATAGTGCAAGGACCTGAAAAAAGGCCTCCTTCCCCTGAGCCACTGGAGGAAAGATTCACACAATGGCTTCTTTCTAGTTCACTTTTTAGGGAAGAAATGTAAGCCAGTCATTTCCATCCAAAGAATATGACTGTGCAAAGTCCCACAAAAGCACCTCAAGGTTGCAGGCAAGCACTTCTGCCCAGGAAAGGAAGAGAGAAAGAGGGAAAAAAAAGTCAGTTGCTTCTTTAGAATCATAATTCTTTTTCCTCCCTCTCGGTGCTTTTCCTCCCTCTCTTGTACTGTTGTCATCTCCCTCTCAAGGCAAATGGGATGGCTCTGGAATTTCATCTTTGCAGAGCAGAGGCAAAGATGCTTGGATATTCTAAGGGTGTTACAAGTTACTTCATTTCAAGTTGCAATCCGAATACCATTTTCCAGGTTTGTAATGAACAGTATTAGCAAAGTTATAACTTTCTGGTGCTCTGTGCTTCTTTTGCTTTCCTTTTCCTTTAGTGCCATCTTAACATATCTGGGAATATCAACAAGGAAACTAATTCCAGTTTTTCTGTTGTTTTGAATCTCATTCTAAAAGTTCTTCTATAGATACATGTTCTGTACTCCTGCTAAGAAAACTCACCAAATTCTGACTATCCTTGTCAGAAAGTATGTGTGTTACTGAAGCTGTACATTCAGGAATGTCGAAACTTACTGAAGCAAGGACAAAAGGTTGGAGGTTTTTTTGCCTGGAATATGTATGAGCCATAGAGCATTGCAAAACCCAAGGGTCAGGGTAAGGCTACAACGGTGTTGTACCCACTCAGAAAGTAGAAGTTTCCTGCACAGAAGCTGCAATGACTCAGCTGCAGGGTGTACAGTGGCTGCAGGGTGTACAGTGACTGCAGGTTTTAGGAGCAGCTGGTTAGGAATGATCCAAAAATATCTTCTGAATTGCCAAAGGATCCCAAACTGCATTCTCTGTGATGCCATGACAAAGCTGTTTCTGTTTCAGGTCCTTCCTGAGAGTGGGTGAAATTCCTGGTGTGCTTTTGACATGTTGCCTGAGCCTGTAAAGACAGTTTTTTCCTCTCNTGATCCTAAGTCTGTTACAATCAATGAATTTCATATAAGGACTAGGTATAGAAAACAATATATGAAAAATACATAATATATAGAATTAATATAATGAAAAAATTGGTTAGTATCTTTCATAAGCAATATATTAATAATATATTATATAGCAATATATTAGTGATGTATGGGAAACTGATGTACAGAAAAATATGTACTATGAAATTAAAGAAATGTCAGGTCAGATACTATGACTGAATTTTTAACAGAGATTACTAAAGTCCTTATACTCATGCTTTTTATATGTGAAACACAACATAGTGGCATAAATCAGCCATGTACCAGTGAGATTGCTCAGTGGGAGCAATATAAGTGACTCTTTAATCACATCAGCTGCTCCACATGGAGACAAGCAATGCAAAGCTCTCTTCCCAGCTGAACCTGCAGAGATCCCTCTGCCAGGAAGATAAAATTGCTTGGGACAGCAGACTTCCCATCACATTTCTTACATATCCCAGTGGCCAGAATGGCTCACCTTCTGAGCCATTCACCCATAACCAAATCCACGCCTTTAGGTGAATGCTGTGCATAAATTTATGCATGGCATCAGTGCAGCAGTTCTCAGTGGGAAAAGGCCACATCCTACATTGAAAGTGCTGCTTATCAGCTCTGCTGCTCAAAGTTTTCCTGCAGCCTCCTGCTGACCCTGAGATATCTCATTTGAACAGACTCTGTTCCAGAAAGATGGATGAAACCAGAGCACATAACCATACAGCTGGAGACCATCCGCTGTCTGGACTTAACTCTAGGCAGCAGGACCTACAGATGTGTGAGCCTGTGTTACTACAAAGCACAGAACAAGAAATTGTGTGTGTACTGACGATGAAGATGTGAACGGGAACAATTAAATAAGTGCAGAGGCAGAAGGAACTGCAGGATTTGTGGAAGGAATGCCTAAAGCATGGATCTTCAAAGTTGTGTCGCAGTGCCATTGTCTGGTGCTTCTCTCTGGCTAGAATATTTGATTCATACACACCAAAATGAGGATGCTTACTAGTATGGTAGTGTATTCTGAAATGCTTCTTAGATTGTGTCCCCTGCCAGTGTATACAGAGAATCCAGATAGGACTTGGTGGCAAAAAGTTTTAACTAAATCATTAGATGGCAATGCAGCTTTATTGCCTGACCCCTGTTATGAGTGAGGGCAGCTGTGTGTGTTACTATGGGCAGTTCAGAATGGGGATCCAGTGTTAGTAGAGGCAGTTAGCAGAGACTAAGGGTACATGTGCACCAAGACTCTGCTCTGAAACCTCTCAGGAGGTACATGCAAGCTGCTCCAGTATGTTGCCTGAAGCCAGATCCCAGGGGCAGCACTGAAATCCCTGAACAGGCCTACCCTTAGAGTGCAGCTCTGCAGCCAGAGTCCAAGCTGCTTCCAGGGAAGGTGGTTCCTCCCTGCCCTTAATCTGTGCCCATGTATTCTCAACACCACCATCTGCCAGCCCCGGATTCACACAACTGCATGGTTACTGGATCAGAGAACTAATGAGATCTATTCTAGGGCATAATACAGCTTTTGTTTGCTATATGACAGGGCTCAGCCTAACTTGACCTGAAATCCCACTCAGATTTATATGCTTTGCCTTGAGGAAAAAGGGGTTGTTCAAACCCAGTGTCAGACTCATACAAAGTGGGCAAAGATGACCTGTTAGCATTCCAAAGGAACACGTGATGACTGTGTGGATAATAACTGAACTCATCTTGTCCCACTACCATAATAATTACCAAGGAAATTTGCAGATTTCTCATGTGAGTTCTCTCTGACAGTCCCTTTCTCAGATTTCTGCTCAGGTTTTTTTAAGGCCTCTTCTGGGCTTATTTTCCTCCCTTTAACTTATAAGAAAAACTTAGCTTTATGTTTAAGGGAATGGAATAAGGTCTGTATGGCACGTTGCCTCAGGTAAACATAAAATTACATGGGTATAGGTAAAAAATTGCAGTAAGCCCTTCTAGTAGCATCAGAACATGATTTTGAGTAGCATTTATCTGCTAATGATCCCTTAATGGTTATGTTTGACAAATAACACAATGAGAGGAACTTAAAAAATATCTCTGCTGCTAGTTGTGACTTCTGTGGTGAGAGATACAGATCTGTCTCGGGTGAGTCAAAGGTAGGGTATGGGAAACATTACAGTGACAAGTACTTGGTTTCAGATGTTTCTCATAGCCAATGGAGAAACACCAGTTATGGAAGTGTATTTCATTTGACCCTGTAGGAAGACAAGCTTTCACAGATTGTGGTAGGGTTTGTGAATCTTTGTCCCTTTGCTTTAAAACACAATAGCTGGCTCAGGCAATATTCACATTTTTGGTCTGGCTGCAGAACATGTTCAGCTGCACAACATAGTTGTGGTTTTCCTTCCTATTAAAACCAGGATATCATGTATTCAGCTATTACATTCCCTTATTTTTGTTATGTAAATGTGTCATACCAGGTATTACAAGAGGTTGTCCCAAGCCTACTCCATGCTATTCAAAAACCTTCCCACCACCAGGAAGAAGTGTTGATAGCCCTGCCATTACCTCCTGTATTCCACTCTCTGTCTGTCACCACCATGGTGCTGTCACAGCTCTGGGGCAGGCTAATAAATGTAATTCCTTAAGCCAGGTACATTTACATAAAACACTTGTGTGCGAGATAAATCCTGGCTTTAGGCTGCTCAGAGCTGTGTTTTGGAAGAACCTTTTTCTAATCTTTCTCTAGTTTGTTTCATAGCATTTCCGTTTTCATGGCTGACTTAGCAAAGCAGGAAATCATGATTTATAAACATGGGAGGAAAGACTGGGAGCAAACACATGTAAATATAAATAAATAAATCAAATAAAAGTAACAAAATACAAATATGAGAAAGAATCATCTGGATACAATCCTGTGTATTGCATTCTAGGTCAACTCTGACTAAGCAGGGAGGTTGGACCAGATGACTCCCTGTAGTCCTTTCCAACTTTACCCAATCTGTGATCCTGTAAATGGAAGACCTGGTGCCTCAGGATGTTGTAGGCTGTGGTACTTAAGGTGATTTTCCAAGCTATTTGCTCCATCTCAGTTATAGAGGCAATTACCTACAGACAATTGCTAAGCATAATGTTGGTCACACATCTTACCAGGAAAACAAATCACATCTGCTTCTGCAATTGCTTTTGGTTTTGCTCTGTTTTCGCTAACAGAGGCAACACATCCTCAGAGCACCACACTGGGACACCAGGGGACCGTGTAAGCACACAGCTCTGGACTATCCTATTGCTATCCCTAGTAACAGATCATAAGCTTTAATACAAGTCTGAAAGCCCTCAGGACTGAGGATGGTCAGGCTTGCCTTGCCAGAACTCTCCTTCACCTGCCTCCAGCTCTGACTGTTCAGATGCCTATGGCTAATGTCTTTTACTTTGTGTGGCACAGTCAGAGTAACGAGCAGTTAGTCTGCACTGAATGAGATGCACCACCCCAGCACTAGATGTAGTGCAGAGAAATACAGACCTGGTGCAACAGCAGAGATCTTGAGAAGCAGGGACATGGGATGCTATGTAGAGAAGCACAGTCAAGGCATGAGAAGAGATGGGGTATAGGCTGTCACTGTAGTTATAAACAGTGCCCCAATGGTCAGCAAAGAATTACAGAGACAAATCTGGAGAAAACTGGGTTTAGGGGTAACAAGGAGAAAGGTAGCATCTAACCTATGTAAAAGGCAGAATTTACAGTGAATGTGGATACAACGTGAAGCTGAAGCCTTGTGAAGACAGGATAAAGGTGCAAGAGCATGTTAGCAAGGGATGACCTGGGTGGATCTTGGAGAGAGGAAGAAGAAAACATAAACATGAGCATTATATTCTTTTGGAGAGGCACTCCAGGTGCTGAAATCTCCCCCACAAACACCAGAGTGCAGCCGCCAGCCTTAAGGCCCATTGGAGCAGAGGGATAAGAGGGGAAAGGGACAGAAAATCATGTGTGTGTGTGTGTGTGTGTGTGTACAACAGTTTTTAATTGGATTCTTGTTCCGGGAAGCACAAAAGTGAGGTACACAGAAATCTTCTGTGTTCTGAAGTGTGGCATTGTTATCATTGTTGTTGTTGGTGTTGTTATTTTCCTCTAAATTTGGAACTTCATTTCACAGGAATGTTGAATGTGCTTACATATGGCTTCAATGACTACTTCATGGCTGCACAAGAAGTCTCTGAAATGCAGGCATCTCAGAAAGGTCACTGACTGTGGTCCTCCCAGTTGCAGGCCCCTCATCCATCCTGTTAGATAACTCTGAAACCACCCATGGTCTATTCATACAGGATTACTTCTCCATTTACAGAAAACTGAACCAGTTTTTCCAGCCTCTTGACATAGAGCTTCAGTTCTTTCAGTGAATATTTATGCTTTCTGACTTGATATTAATACTATTAGCACTATAAAATATATTCTTGTCACTAAGGAAATACAGGGACAATATTTTTTATGGTTACTCTTTAGCATCCAGAAATCTTATGTTTCATGTCTCAGCCTTAACAATTCATGAATGCGTTCAGTTCCTAAAAGAGTCCCAATAGGCACAAACAGTCCTATTGATTTCTGTTGCATTTGGGAGGTCTGGAGACAAGGTTTTAATGCAAGACTGCTCATGAGATGTTTTCTGGAAACAACATAAGTGGTTTAAAGTCTACCAGCACTTAGAGGCCATGTGGGGATATTTGTATTACTACTGCTTTAGTAGGTAGAGGGAAAACTTCAATGTCCAAGGCTATTGAGCTGGCTCTAAGTATGTCTCCAGTGGCTTTGGTTCAGTGTTGGCCAGAGAAAAATTTGTGAAATCAGTTTCCATTATCCAAGGTGATCCAACAAGATGACACAGGGGCAAAGCCCCCTTGCATAGTGAGTAGAAATACTCATGCAATTTTCAGTGATGAAAGTTGTGACTTGGCATTTGGCTTCTGAGCAAAGCTTTCAGGCATTTTCAGCCAAGTAGCTGCTGATAGTAGCTGCTGATATTATAGCCCAGATATTTATTAGTCTGGAACATGTAAAACATTGAGCACTCATATTATGAATGCATTTTTTGAGGTTTTTGATACCCAAAGCCTTGGAAGTTAAGAAAGAGATTTGAAATCCAGTCCAGTACTGCATATGTGTCATACACAGTCACCCCTGCCTCATAGGTCAGGGAGACACATCTGAGAAGTGAAACTGGTTGCTGCAATTAGCAGAGAGCAGTGATTGAAAAACAAGTGCACCATCTTGACATCAGGGGTTTGTAGATCTTAGGATTTAGCTTGCACTCTGTGTGAGATGAATAACTGAGAAGAAAGTAATGCAACCTGAGTAGACTACAAGAGTTTCTCTTGTCTTCCCTCCTTCTTTTATCTAATTATTTCATGGCCCTTATTTGTAAGTATTGATTCTTTACTAAATGTTAATATGGGATTCTCCTCCAAGAAAAAGGTCAGAACATTGAACCGTGTACTTTAGTGGTCACATAACAGGGTTAAGTGGGACAGTGATGTATCTCATATCCACCGAAGGGAAAAATGCCATCAGAGCTAGAGAATGGTAAAGATGTCAGGATCCCATTGAACAGATTCATTTCATTGCATAGCCTGTCTGTACCCTGGTGTCTTCACTGTCCCTGTGTGTGCATAGCTGGCTTCTGTCTGTCAAATGCAGTACATGCAAAAGATTATGCTGAACAACAGGAAAGAGTAGAATGGAAAAAACACAGAGAAATGCATAAAAGCCCATTGCTAAATAATGTTCTTTTGTAGCTGCATAAAAGCAGTGCATGTAGCACAGTTCAGCAAGAGGCTTCTCAGAGAAGTGCTGTGATGGCTGAGCATCTCATTGCAGCCACACTTTCCATGGAGCCTTGCACTTGAAGAGTGAGATAATCTAACCTGAAGTTCATCCCTGTCCTGCACATCACGTGCCTGGGAGTGTGACTGCAGAGCCTGACACGGACAGGCAGCCAAGCAGGCAAGGGCTGTGTGTGTGCTGGCAGCAGAGTCTGCTGCCAGCCTGTGGCTCTGCTGTCGTGTGCCAGTAATGCTCAGCACAAGCATCTAATGTAGAACACTTTTTTTTTCTATAATTTGAGTATGCTATGATCTGCAGCGGAATAAATGAATCCTCCAGTACAAAGATGAGAAGGAAAACCTCTTTCTCCCCAGGTGAGACAAAGCCCTCAGAGCTAATTCACAAAGAACAAACTAATGATAGATAACACACCACTTTTCCTTTCTTGGGCCAGGGGAAAAAAATGTTCAGACCACCGTTAAAATTGAAATTTATTTTAGAGATCAAACCTTTTAATATAGAAAATGAGAGGCTTTAGTGGAGATAAAACATTTTACATTTTGGGTTCCTGCCACTCTTCAGTGCACAAGGCAAGCCTGTTATCTCCCACCAATTTCCTGGGACTCCGCAGGGCCCCCAGTGACTCAGAGCAGAGGCTGCAGATCTTCCTCCAATCAGTCACCCTCAGCTGACTGCTTCTCTCCACGGTTCTGTCCTCATCCATCCTGGAAACTGCCTCCCCTATCAGTGTAATGCTTTATTTACCTTTGTTATATTCTGCAGAAACATTCAAGAAAGTATCTTTTTGTGTTGCTCGTCTTAATAGTCAACATGTTAAAAAAAACAAACGTTGCATACTTTTCTCCACTCCCAAGTTCCAAAGACCTTAAAAGTCAATGAACAAATGTCCACCAGATACAGTTTTAACCACAACAGTCAACAGGAATTCTATTGTTGACATGGATGAATGAAGGATCTGAGACAGGTATCTCCAGGGTGGTCTCCTCAAGTTTAAACAGTAAATTGTTTTAAAACAGAGAGTACAATTGCTGCATTGTTTTTCTGTGTTCTCAGCTTGTACTGACAGACTGACTTGCAAGTACCAGTATCTTCCTTTATACATCTTTTCTACAAGCTTGGGTTCAAAATAAGGTGCAAGTTAAATAGTAGCCAGTGCAACCCAAGGTTAATAGCACAGCCAAAGAATAGCCAGAGAGGGTGGCATAGGCAGAAATATGGCATTTAGCTTAATTTCATCTGCTTTAGAGATAGTATCTAATAATAAAAGTACACCTGCACAAATCTGCTCTCCAAGGTAACAGTTATGTTTGTTTACCAACATGTGTGCACAAATCGGGTTTCAGACGATCATTTTCTCGTCCTCTGAGTATAGAGGAAAACAGATGAATGTGAGAATGGATGAGTATATTTAGGCCACAGAACCCCTTTCTGAAATTCCTGCATAAAGTTACTGGTCTCCCCTCATGTTGAAGGTAATCTTTCAGTACAACAACCAGACCTTGAAAACTAACAGTAATGCTGAAAGCACCATGTCTGCAGGTTAGCAGCATATTAACCAATAATATCCCAGTGTTAAAAGAAAAAAAGGTTATCATTTCATTATAGGACAGTGTCAAAAGCCTTATCACTTTGTCTTTGGTCTTGTTGAGGGTTTTCTATGGGGCTGGAGCCCTGTCAATTAGCAGAAGTTTTGTTCCTGGGTAGACCAGGTCTGAAAATTTGGAAAGGAAGCCTAGGAGTAGCATACAGGGAGAACATTAAGAAGTACAGATAATGTATTTCCCTCAGTGTGTTCTGGCTTGCTTTCTTCCAGTGCCTATTTGGTTGCATGCCTCTGGAGGCAGCACTCATCCTCTGGCTGCGCTCTGAGCATGCTGCTGTCACCTCCTTGGGCTGGACTGGCCTGTTGTTGTCCATAAGACTCATAAAGAAACCTTTCTTACGTGTTTGTGGTTTTCTCAACCAATGTAATGTGTTTGTTTTAGGCTGAGTTCTGTCTTACAAAAATGGCCCACTAAAATCAGGCTTAGCCTGCAGGTGGAGCAGTGATTTCTGCAGCTCACATATAAACCACGTTCCCTTTAGCACAACACCATAGCACAGCCTCACAGCGCTGGAAGCATCAGTCTGGATAATAACAGCACCTTCCCCAGCCACTGGCTATTTCAGCTGCTGCCGTACAGCACTCAATATGCACCTCCAGTGGCTTCAGAGTGCATGCCACAGTGGGGCCTCTTCAGTGCTAGAGCAATGTAGCAGGCTTCAGTTAAAAGCCCATTTCTGTCAATAGCAAGACTCAATTTATGGGTTTCAGTGGACTAGATGTGCATCTGAACTACTCCCTTTATAGTCAGTGACAAGAATAGGTATAGATAGCTAAGTTATGACTCATTTTCATCTTGCAGGAGTGTGCTGCTTTGAATGTAAACCAGTGGGAGAAATGAACCCCACACAATCACCTTAAGTGAGATTTCAGGTTGGAATAACAATTCATTAGAAAGATTACAATAAATGCAATGATACCCAGAAAGCTGGTTTAAATCCACTAGGTCAGAGTACGACCTTGCATCCTGTTGGTCAGGGTGGTGCTGCAGTCCTTTTGAAGTGATGGTTGCAGTCAAATGCAGTGGTCCTGTGGAAGTCCTGGTTCTCCCCTAGATCCACTGAGTATTGGTAGAGATGTCCCAAGTTCCCAGTTATATATGGTCAGGTTCAGGTGGGAATGCTTGGTACCACCCCCACTCTGGGTGGGGATTTTCACAATGAAATCACAGATACTGTGATTCTTCTGCCCATTCTGCTGGTGCATTGAGCCCACGATGGCCCATTAGCAGAGATGACCCCCTCAGGAAGGGTGTGACTGTGCTGGTACTTCCCTGGAGGGAGCTATCACAGCTGAGTCATTTGTGA
>WAAG01007038.1:27746-47756 GCA_013390105.1 Tichodroma muraria | reverse complement strand
ATTCTCCAGATCCCAGTCCTGCCAAGCCAAAAAGGAGGCAAGATTAGTCAATTTATTAAGCTGGTGACAGCTCCTCTGCACATTGATCTGTACTAGCAGTGGCTCTGAATAGCCCTTAGCTTCTCCCCTGAGGAGCAAGACAGCATTTAATGTCTACATCCTCCTCTGTCCCAAGGTCTGATAACTGTGGAAGCAGCAAAAGGCATAAAAGTGCCTTAAAAAAGTTCTACATAGGCTAATGATAAGAATTTTAAGCACTGAAGTGATTTCAGAATGCTACCGCTGGGGGACTGGGAAGAAATAAATCACTAGATCTTATGTTTCTAATATATTCCTGAAATGCAACCTATCCTCGAGTCCTACCTCTTTGAATACCTCAGGGTGCATTGCAGATCTCAGCAGTTTTTGAAAGAAGCCTTTTTGCCTTCTCTGCTGGTAAGGGTACAATTTTCAGAGCCCCATGGAGAACCAGACATGCCAATTTCCAAGATAATCCCAGCAGGAACTGTCTACCTCATTGCTTCATGCAGATTTGAGCCATTGTCCCCAGGTGCTACATGGGCACACCGTGAGGGCCAACAGACCAGTGGTACCTGCCTAGCTCCTTGCCAACAAAGCCAAAAGAAAAGCACAAGAGATGTCTGTGATCCCTACACTGATGATGTCTTTCCCTTCTGTTGGGATGGCCTCCAGAAATACAGGTCTTCTGCTCCCATGCACTAGGGCTCATCTTCTACGTGCAAACGCTTCATGATTTACGAGGGCAGAGGTAGAAAGCAAACCTTTCCTGTTTGTGTACGCAACTAACCATCAGTTTGACTTCTGGTCACGTATAAAATTTTGCTGCTTTACTGCCCTCGACCAACACAAAATAAAATGTCCACAGAGAAATTGCTATTCATAGCAAAACATGAGTTGCCACCTAAGACTTTCCGTTGGATTAAACAGCCAATCCATTATTTTCTTCTTCATAGCTATTCCTTGTGCGTTTCAACTGCTCTGCTAGACAGCTCTTCAGGGATTAAGGAGTAATGTTTCATTTTTCACTGATCCTTAACAAAACACAGCAAAAGTATCTACAATATAACAGAAGGGATGCTGTCATTGTTCCAAGCATATTATATTTTAGACTAGCTGAATAACCTTTTGGGAGCCAGAATGCTGATTCACACATAAAATGTTACATTCTCTTACCCATTAAGCCACATTTATGCAGAAATGCATTCCCTGTTTTGGAGTGGGGTTTGCTCATCTGTAAAGAAAGGGACTTTATTCTCAACTGGGGGGTAAGATGAGCTAAGAATCTCATAATATTTTTCTTCCCATTGCAGTTGGCCAGGCCACTGAGTACCTCAGTTACATGAACCACAGCATTAGGTAAAGCTATACTGAGTCTCACCCACTCCCTCCCATTGTGTGGCACTAATAGCATGCGAAAATTCAAAATGGAATTATTTTCCTTCCTTTCCTCCCATGGGGCTTTATAGTCTCATCTGGTTTCAGCAGCAAGTATTTCTAAATAAAATGCTGCTGCTGCAGCAGCAGAAGAGAGAGAACTGGGGCAGGGAATGAAAATCACCCAGTAGTTTGGAACACCATCTTCCTCTCCTTGATCTGGTTGACCAGGGGGTCAACGCCACCTTCACATTCACCTGCTCACAGCCAGGCTGCAGTCCCAGCTTGTTACTCGTCTATCAGAGCACTGCTGCAAAGGCATCGCTACATCAGCTGTATTTTGGGTACATGCTCAGACTGGACCAAGTCCCAAACTCTGTTAGAAAAGTTTCAGGTTCTTTCTCACAATCTCTTACTAACCGGCACATTTTTGAGAATTATTTCAATAGGAACAGACATTAAATCATTAGGCCGCTGGTCTTTTGAAAATGTGCTCTGAGTCACTTAAAATCTAATTATCAGTGGTATTTAAATCGTCGTCATTAAGGGAACCAAAGATGTTTTCTGTAAAGGTTCATTTTTGCTTCCAGATTTGTTTCATCAAGCAAGCAGAGAATGTCAAGATCTCCACAAAAGCAGATCATGGAAAAAAAGCAAGTCTCATACTGAGCTGTAGAACATCAGAAAACACTTAAAGATGTTAAGGCTCGAATAATTATGTAGCAAAAGCTTTTACATAATTTGTGTCACCACACTTAAACCTAAGAAAAACTTCAAGGGCCTCAAATATTTAAGATGCATTTGCCAGAGTGTTGGAACCCAGACTCGCAGGGAAGAGAAGAATAAGTGGTCCAGTCACCAAGCCAAGGCAAACTCCACCAGGGGAAAAAAGCTAAGTCACATACTCAGGCTTTACTGCATGCTAAAAAATTGCCAGAGCAGGACACTCTTTGCCTGTGCTGCCAGCAGTCTTCCCATGCATTTCAAAACTAATGTGAATTTCTGGTCAGAACAACAAATGGGAAACTTAAGCATTAGCCTTGCACTATGGTGTAGGTATTTGCATTTCACAAATGTAGGAGAAATTCCCACTAATGCAGCCTTCGCTGCAGTTCACATCCCAGGGGGCTCCTGCAGATGTTGGTGCTGTTGTAATGAAAGTCAAGATGGGAGCTTTGCCGTTGGTTTCGGCAGCACCGGCTCAACCGAATTGAACTTCTGCAGGGTTTGAGGCTGTGCATGTCCTGAACTGCCTGGGGAGATGAAAGTTAGCCAGGACCAGCACTGCCACCTCTAATTATCCTGAGTAGTACCACTCCATAGGCATCGTCCACCCTTTGGCAGCAGGGCCTACGGATCACTTCTGGCTCAACCCAGCCCTTTTTAGTGGCAAATGCTCTCCGTGCTCACCCTCTGCTCAGGAGAGAATTCCATCCTCCCTTTGGTAGCAAGACATCCACTCTCACAGGCCTTACGAGAACCACTGAATCATTTTCCTTCTCTAGGACAGGCTTGGCACCCTTCTCCCCATCAAGTCCCCCTGCAAGTGACCTTTTCCACTCTTTCAACATGAAGGATAAAGGAAACAGAGACTAGCACATGTAAAAGAATAGACCCTCAAACTGAAAGTATGTGGGTTTCATTCGGGAGAAATGACTCTGAAATTCCATGGTTCTCATTGTGTAAATGTTGTCACCTCAAAAATGCTCTCAAGGTAAAGAGCAAAGTAAAGAAGACAGAAAGATCCAGCAATTTGACTCCAGCTGATGTTACACAGGCACATTTTGCTCCAAGGTCAGATTCAGCACTGCTAGGAGCTGGAACAACAGCCTCTAGCTATCGCAGTTATTAAAGCTGAGGGACAAATGCCCACCCTCCTTTGCCAAGAAGAGCTGTCCTGTTTTGTTTCCCAGAATTGAGGAAAACCTGTACTTGCTAAAACCCATGCAGTGTCAGAACTTCAGGGCATGTGCTCAAAATGGAAATCTTCATTCTCTTTCCCTATCACCAGGGTCTGGCACAAAGTCTGAATCATTAGGGAGACCGCTCTTTCAGGAATAAGGGAACAGGTTGGTAAAACAGCCCTTTTACTGCAAAAGGTACTGAAACTGAACCTGGCCACTGAACACTGCTCAGCTGCAGTTTTCTCATGGCAAAACAGAACTCCTACTCAAAGGCAAAAACTCCTCTCTTTATTGCAGTTCTAATCAGCAGGAACGTGATCAGTTCCTTTCCCAGCATGAGCTGTCTCTCCTCACATCTGTTGCTTCTCCCAGCCCCCAGTGAAAGAGAGAAAAAAGGAAAAATAGTTTATTAAAGAAAACAAACCCAAAGCTGTGCAACTGCTGTTTTAGCCCCACTGGAGGAGCTTTTGTCTAGTTTTACAGGGCCTAACATATGTTCGATCAAGATCAATTTCTGAGAAGATCTAGATGGAAAACAATCAGGTGTTATCAACAGTATCACTGGAGCAACATCAAAGCCTTGCCTTAGTGCATGAGCCTTGATGCACCCCAGCTGCTCCAGACAGAGACAAAAGAAAAACTCCAGGATCTGACAGAGGTTGTGAGACACCTTGTAAAGATGGAGAAAATTAGCCAAGCAGGTGCCTGATGTGGAATGTTTCTAGAACATTCTGGCTCAGAACTGAGATATGTAAGAACAGAAAAAAAAAATTAAATTAAGGATGCATTCTGTAAAAAATACTTTTCTTAAAACTAAAATAGCCACAAATAAGGATTCTGGAGAAGGAGATCGTAGATTCTGGAGTCCCACAGCTGTTCATAAGGAAGCACTCCACACAGAGCCTGGCACTAATCCCTGCTGGACACATGATTATGCCCACGGCTGGAGCTGATTTAGAAGAAACACAGATCTGCTGTAATGGCTCAGAGGAAACTCATACAAATTGGAACTGCTCACGAACTAGGACTTGGTGCAGGGGTCACAGGCCCTGCTAGTTAGATACAGCCACAATTAACACTGCCCTGACGGCTGTCAAGTTCTAAGAATCAGTTTGACAGCAGGGCTGTCCCAATCCTTCTCCCATCTCTGAACAGTCCAGGCTGCCTCACACTTTATGTCACTGTTCTACCTAGAGACAGAGGGGAATAGGCAGGGACAGTGAGGCATCTGACAGCTCCACAGTCTCTCTAACAGCTTGGTGGCCAGATGCAGGAAAACGTGCAGCTTTTATTTCACGTGCCTCTTCTCGGGCATGTGAAACTTTCACGTGGAAAAGGTTTAAAATGCGGTTTGACATTCTGCTGATAGCCCAGGAGATCCATCCTAAGTATGGAGGGAGATTTCCAATCAATGCTCAAGGCCCACCTAGCGATAAGACATCCTTTGGAGCTAAGCAACACATCTCACTCTGCCATGTGTCTCCCATCTGGGCAGCTTAGGCTACACAGCAGATTTAATCAGTTCCAGCCGGGACATTTCCTGTCTCCCCACAAGCTGCATTAACCCCTTCTTTCTTTCCTTCTACTATTCAGAGGATCTTAGAACATAGATTGTTCTCCCAAGCATCCCACAAACAACATTACCTCTTGTTCCTACCATTTTGAACATTCCAGCATCACTGATGGCTCATACAGCACAGGTCTAACCCTGGCACTGTATAGAGTTGGGCAACTCTAGGTGTCTGATCCAAGATGAAGTGGTCTAGAGAAGAATCGTCCCCACAAATCACTTAACTACTACACATTTCTTCTTAAACCTAGCCTTATTTTTCTGGATTTACATTCAAGTATGTTTTTTGAACTAGATGCCCCTTCTTTTCTCTAAGATACATCCCCAGCAACAGAACTAGCCTTAGTCAGGAACTCTACCCTTCACCCTTCATGTTTCTAGGGCCCAGTACTCCAACAACGTTTGCAAGACAGGCCACCAGAGAAGTAGGCATACACTTCCTGTGATAACAAGTCAAAAGCAAAGCAGGGCATAATCACCTCTCTGCTCCCAAGGCACATTTACAGATGGCATCCCTGAGAAGCTGGTCCAGTCAAATCAGGCAGAGAATTCACAGGACAGATATCCAAATGGAGCACTGCATCACCTTTCCCAAAGTCAGTATCTCTTATGAGCCCACCTGGCTTCAGGACTAATATTAACAAGCTGTGCCACTCACTCTGACCTCCCTGTGACCACTAATTCCTTCCTATTCTTACTATCCACTCTTCCCAACATGTATTTGCCAGATTTCCCCCAGGCTGACAGGATATACAGAAGTGGTAATCAACTCCAGGTGAGGTGCCTCCTGCTTCCTAAAGCCTGCCTTGGCTACACTGGTATTTGTCCCAGGGTTTGTCCACATAGCGAGGCAGCACAAACCCCATGACGCATTCTGACATCTCCAGCGGCTCCGCAGCCATGCCGACATCCCAGAGCCTGCAGAGGACCGCATTTTAAAATAAACACAACTTTGCTTACATTGTATCCTGATCTTTCACCAAGGGCTTGGGCTCTGTCCCAGGAGGCAGACACACAGACTCAGCTGGGCAGAGAGATGGGCTTGTGGTTGAGGCCTCGGTCTGGGAGTTGACACAGCTGGGACTGGACCCCACTCCCCTGCCATTTTCCTCCGTGACCTTGGACAAGTTGCTGGTTCCTCTGGGCCTCCGCTTTCTCCTCTTCAAAATGTGATGCAGATCTCTTGGTGTGCTTTTCCTGTAGGGACTGACCAGGAACTTAAGTCAAAAATGGAACATCTAAATTGCATTTTAACCACAGTCCCCAGCTTTTAAGCTGGCACTAACTTGTGTAGATCCTCTGGCCTAGACATTATAACTTAGATGGATGACTTTGCTGCTAGAAGGGAATCTGCCTTGGAGGACAGGACTAGAGTTCCAAATTAAATTAATGAATTATGTGGCAAAACACAATATCCAAGAAAATTCAGTAAGTGAAATATATTTGCACTGAAATGGGAATACTTATTTATGGCTAGAAGAGGTAAGGACTGTGCAGAAGTGCTGGCTGCATGAAGAGAACCAGGCTTTTGAATAAAGCCATAACCATCATCCTGGAACACATAACCAGGAGTAAAATCTGTGAGGCAAATGAAGTGCCCACTTCATTCAGCTTTTGCAAGACCTCAGCTGAATAATTATGCCCTGATTTGGACCATTTTGAGAAATTCCAGAGAAGAGTCATGGGAATGGTCTGAAGTTCAGAAATCATGAGCTGCCAAAAAAGACTGAGAAACTGGGGCTGCTTTAAGAGAAGAGAAATGGACTGCGGAAAAAAGGGAAAGAATTAATCCATGGTGGTCAGAACAAATCGAAATATGACTAAGTTACACATATTCAGGAAAACATTGGGAGTAAAGGAGTAGTAAAGCACAAGAATGTTTTTCTTGGACAGAGCATCCACCATTAGGAGAATTAAGGATAGGTTAAACAAAAATCTGTAAGGAGTGACATAGTTGGATTTGATCCTGCTCAGTCAAAGGATGCCCTGGAAGAATGGCATCCCTCTCAGCTGCAATTCTTTTATTATTCTTTCATGAGATTGGCCACCAATGGAGTCCACACCATGGACACACTCATTAAATGGATGTACCTGAAACTTCTCAGGGTTTGAGTTTTCCTCAGGTCTGGTTCCAGACCCTTCAGATTTGAGGAGGAGTTTCACCACAGCACGTTCAAGATTGGTGTTTGATTGTTACATTACACCTTTCAGCCAGTTATTTTTAAATGTTTGAAAAAATAGATTTTGCCTTTCAAGCACCCTTGATGAGCAAGATGTGTATGTAATACAAGATGATTTGAGGTATCCATCATATCCAAAGGCATGCCCAGTACCTTTATTTTTTAAGGTCACATAAATGTTTTGCCTCAGTGACCTCAAGGTAAAAAACACTGCAGAAACTGGGTTTCATTCAGAACTGGCTGACGAATCCATAGAAGGAGACACTGACCAGTGATTTTGTAACACTTTTAACAGAAGTTTTCCAGAAAATCACAATTTTTTGTTTTTAAGGAAAATCTGAATCCTATAACACAGAGATTGGACAATTTCATTGTGTTACCAACATTGAAAGACTGCAACTCAAAAAACAAAGGACTCCATGTAGTTGGATCCAAGGAGGCAAGTCTGAACAAAGAGCTTGAAATTTTTTACAAGGACAGTAATTGATCTGAATATACAAAAACTCTTGCTAGGTTTTCATACCTAATAAGTCCCCTAGGTGTGAATTTTGGAAGATAAATACATAAATAACCATAGCCCCATCACTAAATTAGTGAAAGAAGGATATCTCCATAATTTTAAGCCAGGGAAGAATTTTTCAAGCACCAAACCCAACAACTGCTCTCATTCAGCAGGGAAATAGGGACAAATGTATTTAATTGTGCACTGCTAAGCTGCAAGTCCAGTGCCATGGAATAAAATCTTTCAAGGCAGGTATGTTACGGAAGCAGAGAAGAGATGGTTGCCTCTGCAAATACTTGAAGCAAGGATATTTATAAAGAGACAAACCACCCTCCCATGCCTGGGTTAACATAACTGCAGACAATCACTCTACAGCCTGGAGAAGAGTTGAGGGGCTGCAAATCTGATTATTGCTCATATGGAATTTATATTATTCCTACCAATGATCTGGTTACTACTCTACCCATTCTGGCATTTAGACACTCTCACACATTTTAGGAATCTATTGGAGAAACTGCTAGATTGTGCCAGAACAGCAAGCAATCTTTGAGCAAGTGCTGAGAACACGTCTGCCTGCACAAGGTGCTTGGAGCAACAGAGTAAAATTGAAAACCATGACAAACCCCATGAAACCATGGGAACCATGAGAACCCCATGAAAACCAGCAAGAAAGAGAGTGTGGAATGTTCCCTCTTCCACCAAGAGTCTTGCACACAGACACTGAGAAATGAACTGTCACAATTAACAGGCACATTCTCATTGCTGAACAACCACTGCTCTCTCATTGTAACACTCCCAGCTTCCTCCTAAGCTCTAGCCTCATTCATAATTTTTAGACTCCCCAAACAGGGGGGAGAAACCCTCCCTTCATACCCCCTGCAAGGCCCAGCAGCAGTAGGGAAAGCATTTCCTGCACTTAATTTGCTGTTAAACCCAGACTGCAGCAGAGTCACCTCACTGCACGAGCTGTGCCTCAGCATCTTAACCAGTTTCCACATCAGTTCAGTGAGTGACCACTGTGTTTCTATTGAAATAGGAGAACCAAGAAGACACTTGGACTATGTTATTAATGCCACTGTGAAGATTCCACAAGGAATCCAGAACAAAACTGAATCACACGCTGATGCATCTCAACAGCTGCAGCTGTATTAAGTGAGAACAGTCATATTTGTAAAGCACCAACAAGATGACTTCTAGGGAAATAGCCCTTTTAAACTCCAGTAGAGGATAAAGTGCATATCCGGGAAGCAAGCAGAAGATCAGAAACAGCAATGAAAACAGCAAAATTCCCAAAGTAAACTAAGGAAAAAGGAGCAAGCACTGCTTCCTCAGCACATCATAAATAACCACCCTTCTGCTCTGCTGCTTTCCCTCCCCATTTGAAAGAACCAAACATTTTAAAGTTGCTATACAAACCAACCCTGCAACTAAAGAGGGGCCTAGATAGCAAAGATTTGGATCAGGACTTCTCTCAACACAGAAGTTCAGACAAGCTTGAACGTTTGGGGATCATCGTTGTGTTTTTCATTGCCCTGATCTTCAGTTCCCTGGAAGGTGAAGAGATTAGCAGCTATTTCCGGTTCTAACTATATGACTTATTTCTCAGAAAAAGAGGAAAACTTTTGGGAAAGGTCAGTGCAAGGCTGTGTCTGCTCAGCTGTAAATTGCCTCTTGCCATTTATACGGGTTATACACAAATATTTACTGAGTTTTCAAGCAAAAACAAATATTTACTATTCTAATTACAGCAGTACTTGGCAAACGCACTCGTCTGCAAATACAGAGCATCTTCCTAAGGAAATACATCCTCATCCACTGAAGTTAAGGAGGGCAAAAGAAAAACCTCTCCTTTAAAGACAGGCTAAGAGAGCTGGAGTTGTTCAGTCTGGAGAAAGCTCTGGAGAGACCTCAGAAGAAGGCTCTGGAGAGACCTCTGGAGAAACCCACCAGTGCTTAAAGGGGCTACAAGAGAGCTGAAGAGAGACTTTTGACAAGGGCATGGAGTGACAGGACAAAGGGAACTGCTTCAAACTGAGAAAGGGTAGGTTTAGATTAGATATTAGGTAGAAAATGCTTCATCGTTAGGTGGTGAGGCCTGGCACAGGTTGCCCAGCGAAGCTGTGGCTGCCCCATCCCTGGAAGTGTTCAAGGCCAGGCTGGACAAGGCTTGGAGCAACCTGGTCCAGTGGGAGGTATCCCTGCCCAAGGCAGGAGGATTGGAAATGGATGATCTTTAAGGCCTCTTCCTGTCCAAACCATTCTGTAACTTTATGAATAAGGGATGATTTTTATAATTTCATTTCCATCCCTGAATGTCAACCAACTCAAACAGAATAGGATCTGTTCAGTGCATGCCGAAATGCAACTTCGACCGCATGTCATGAACTGATGGAAAGTTTTGCTTTCCCACTCTGTTCTCGATGGCCGAGGGCGCAGAGCACACAGTAGAAGCTTCCAAGGCATCGATATATTAGAGAGGAAACCCCACATGTTTTAATAACCCACAGCTACAAAACTTCAGTCGAAATGGCAAGTGCTGTGATTCTTAATTGACCACGGCAGATTTGGAAAGCTGAAGAAAGCACTACAACAGTCAGACTGAACTAAAAAAGTTCAGCAGTCATTTTTGTTCTAGCTAATATTTCAATACAGAGGAAAAACTTGAGAGCACCTCCATTTACAACATCTAACAAGTTTTGGTTATGGACGACTAAACTGTTGATTTCTACTCTGGAATACTTCATAATAATGTCTTTAAATAGTCAATAAAGAGTAAGGTTTAATTTAAAATTATCAGTTCCACATAAGTAATGGTGCACAAAATGTACGGTTATAAAGAATTAACTGCCTGTACACATTCATAGTCAGGCAGCAGGTAAAAAGGGAAATAAAGAACATTCAGCAACAATACAGACAGGTCCCTGACCATCTTAGTCCTCGGGAGATTTTGGGATACAATGAGGTCTTCAGGTATTGAAAGCCTCCATTAAATTCGTTAGAAGAGTGACCTGGGCTCCCCAAATAAGTCTGAGAAAACCCTGCGTTAGGGCATGTATCAACCCAGTCAATATATTTTCCATTTGGCGGGCCCACAGCACACTATCCATCACCAGTAATGGAATTGTGCATTAGAGGTTTGAGGTTAGACAGTCTTAGACTTCATCCCTCCTTCATCTGACCATAGAAATCTCAAAAAACCTGAGCAGAGAGAAGTGGAGGGAGTTGCTCACTTTGAATCATTCGTTACCATAAACCTGATGACTTGGATTCCAGTGTGGTACAAGTGTGTCATGCAACCTGTTGAAAAAAGGTCTGTTTCAAATAGACACACACCCATCTGGATGGTCCTTCTGGTTTTGTCTTCATTTTAAGTTTGGTTTGGCTCTCCTGGCGCTTGTTATTTCACTTTTTATAAAAGGCTGCCAAATGTGGACAGTGGGTGTGTCTTGTTGACATCTTGCGGTCCGCACAATATGTCCATTTTGCTGATTGTCAGGACAATATGATTAAGACCTTAAAATCAAGGGAGATTTTAGCCTGTGACATGTGTTGAACAGCAGCAGTGTTTGTTGAACAGCAGCAATTAAGCCTCATTTCAACAGGCAAGGATGACCACCTCCATTGCTCTTCCTCAACCGCCCTCCCTCAGTCCCCAGCTGTATCATTTGTCTGGGTCCTCCTTCACCCACCACGATTAGGCACAGCTCCAGCCAGAGCAATACCAGCAACCAGACTGAGCTAAATCCAAGGTCCTTCCAGCCCCAGTACCCTGTGTCCAGCCACGGCCAGGAAACAGCTGTTTAGGAACAGAAACAAGGCAAGAGAATTATGCTCCTTGCGGTACAGTCTCCAAGTAATCAGCAGTTTAAGGAAATATTTCCTGATTTCCAGAAGTAGACTGTTCCCACAAGATTATGTGCATCCAAGGCTTGGTGTTCCCTCCCAGCCAACTGGCAGAGGTTGCATCTTCAATCTGTCAACCCTGAAACACTGCAGAATAGGCCAAATTCTCTGCCAATAAAAAAAAAAAAAATCAGTGACATTTCCCCAGCATGAAAGATATTAACATTAAATGAGTTCCTTGGAGTCTTGTCTGAAAATGAAAGCATCCTAGGGCCCAGTTCTCATGTAGATAGAGGATCTTTAAATCATAATAGCAACAAGGAAAAGATTAGAAGCAATCCTGAATTTTATTTGGCTGCCCCTGAGGAGCCTTAGCCCAAATTTGAGAGAGCTTTTGTTATGAATTTAAAAGCTAATAGATAACCCCTGAACATTAGACTCCTTTTAAGCACCACACTTTGGACACGGTACTAAGAAAACCGAGGTTCAGACGTGAATATATGAAAGAAATTAAATCAAAGCATCACAACTAACTATCCACATGGCTAAAGTGATTTACAGCAGCCATGAATACAGCCAAGCACTGATAGGAAGAGTAGCATACATAGTAAAATGATATGGTGGGGTATAATATGTATTAATCTTTTCAAGAATTATTTCAGCACAAATGTCTTCAATGAATCAGAAAATCCCTGCCAAAACAGTGTAACATATATCACACACCACACAGAGAGAAAGGGACCAAGGTATGGGATACTCTTATTAAAATCACAGAATAATTTAAGTAAGAAGGGACCTCTGGAAGTCATCTACTCCAACCTCCAGTTCAAAGCAGGTGTAATTAGACCAGGCTGCTCAGGGACATGTCTAGTTGAGTCTTGAATATTTCCAAGGCCAGAAATTCCACAAAATTTAAGTTATGATGTTAGAAAAATCATCTCATTTAAGTTGCAACTGTCAAACACCATTATTCCTCCATTACAGCATACACATTACGTTCACTACTTCCCACCATTTCTGTTTCTTATTGCTGTTCTGCTGAGACTCCAGAAAATTACTTGATGAAGAAATTCTTTGCAGACGCCTCCCTCAGATTCTGGAGCTGATATGACAGGGAAAAGGACAGGTTCCTACTTCAGCATTGGTCACTCGAGCCAAAATATTTGTTAGAAAAAGCATAAAATGAGACAGTATGTGTATATACATTTTTAGGGAAGGATTCAAACCTTCCTGATGGATTGCAGGTTTTGGGAAGAGGCAGGTAACAGCTACAAGAAAGCCTGAAAGTGCACTCCAGCCCCTCCACAGCCCAGCTCACACCCCACACCAGAAGCTCCCTCTAGCTTCTACTGAGACCTCTACTGAGATGCTGTTATTGGACAAATCCTCCTTTGTCTTCAAGTAGATTCAGTGACTTACAGGCAGAAATGATCTCCTGCTCCAGGAAGATCATTTACTCATGTAAATGATCATGTAGACTTTACAGTTATGTATTTGCCCCTGAAAAAAGACTGTCTTAATTGAGCATTGCAAAATTCAGATGATTTACAAAATGCATTGTTAAATTTCACAGGTGTTAAATTTTTCAGGTGTTTGTTCTGTTCATTACCCAGCTCAAACTATTGCAAGTAAAATTTAGTTTTAGAGAAAAACCAAAGCTAAGTGAAGAACCTTTAAATGCCATAACTCTCTTCACTGAGAGATCTGGCAAAACCCACAAATCAGAAGTAACATGGTTGAACCAAACAACTAAAACCCGAGAATCAAACATTCAAATAGCAGAAGGCTCTCCTCAGATTGTCAAGTTAGCCCCTGTGGCTATGGAGTTTGTGGGATTTCTTCTTAACAGACCACGACGTTATCGTAATAAAATCAAAACCAAAAAACCAAATAAAGTCCATCAAGAAGCCTGGAGTTCAGGAGTGGCCAGGATAAGTCACAAAGTGATACACTTTGAACAATAAACCAGCTTCGGGACCCATGTACACACTGCTCAGTGTCTCTGCTGATCCAAAAAGGAACAGAATAACTTCAAAAAGTTCTGGGTTGGATGAATGTTTTCTATCCCCCTGTCCAGCCCAAAACATAATCTTGTTTCAAAATGAGGGATTAATTGCATCAGGCATCACTCAGAGCAGGCAAACCATCCCTAGAATTTCCATTGTCCTAGACATTTGACTGCACAACATAATTCCAAACAATGCTTGGACTGTGTTCCTCATCACTCTGCAAGCTCCATTGGTTGGGAGGGACAACTAAATACCAGGGGACAACAGCAATTAATGGAACAAAGAGAAGGATGATCCTATAACTTTATAATGCCTCTCCTGTTTTCCTCAAACTCCCATCCCTCGCTCTTACAATGAAGGGAAGGGTACCTATGAAGCAGAAGCCAAAAATTAATTTAGCAATGTATTACAGAGTTTCAACAAACAGGTGGAGGAAACACATTCTCAGCTCAGTATGTGAAAGGCTGGGAAGGATTCTGGTGCTTTCCCAAGCACAGAGACAGGGAAGAAAAGTCATTTCATCAGTGCTACAGCCACCACCACCACAAATTTGATTACTCAAATTTTTCCAGTTTCTTACTTCAGTCAGGTTTCCTAACCTGTGGCCCAAAGTCAGGGGGCTCAGGTCACAGATTTCACAGAATATCATGAGCTGGAAGGGACTCCCAAGGATCCCTGAGTCCAACTCTTAAGTGAATGGCTTATACAGGGATCAAACAGGGATTGAACTCACAGTGATCAGAGAGAAGGGACTTCTGCAAGGCAAAAAAAGTTTTTATGGAATAACAACCCATTGGCCATCACTTAGCACATGGTGATGACAAGCCACAGTTAGTGCTCCAGGAATTAGGTGTATCTTAATTAACCTGGGTAACTAAAGAAAAATGGAGTTTTACACCCTAGAACAAAGGATTTCAAGCCTTTCCTTCTGGTCGCTAACAACAGCATGTACCAACATCTGTCTTAATTCTTCAAAGTGCAACAGAAATGGAGGTCAGGCATTTGACACTTGCAAACTCATCTGGACCAATAAATGTCTGCAGATTTTGGTGAACCTGCTTAAAAAACATGTCTAAGTGATGTCACCCTTTCCCTGAACCTGCAATATCCCGGGATTTACAACATCCTCCTTGTACTGGAATCAAAGCACCACCGCTTGTTCTGATAAAAGCTTTAACTTCACAGACATTACCCCAACAACATGCCATCGGTCTAACAAAAGGCTCAAATATCAGACTGCATCACAAGACTCAGCCTCCTATTTCCTTCCTGCTCAGCTGCAGGGAGCACTCTTTGGTGAGCCACAGCAGAGGACACACAGAGCCCCTCAGAGTAGGCTGGCTGGCTCACCACAGCTCTGCTGGAGTTATTTATGATTATTTGTGCACCTGCTTGCACACACGTACATAAAATAAAGTCATCCAGTGCCCATCATCCCTCCTAAGGGTATTGCAGACTGTGATAGCATCCCAAACGAGTCTTGTGGCTCTAAGAGCCAACACAGGTCCCCTAAGACTCACTTACCACTCTAAATTACCTATTAATGCTGCATCACTTCCAGGAGCTGAAGTGGATCTCATCTGGGAGCCATTTGTAGACAGGTAACAGCAAATGGGCTAATCAAGACCCCAGGCTTTCAAAGGAGTATTTTCTTGAGGAAGAAGCAACCTCTGATCTCTCACTCAGCCCAAGTCAGCAGGGTTTGGTTTCTCTCCTTGCTACTATCTTTCAGCTGCACCAGGCAGAGCTTGCCAGGCCTCACTCCTCTGAAGACTCACTGGACAACCAGGGCTGTAACCACATTGCCAAGTCTTTCATTCTTACTCCTTGCTCTCAGTAGTCTGTCCTTTTCCAAGGGGGAAAAAGTTCTGACGTATCAGGAAACTTTGTGCAGAGCATCTGAACTCCAGTCCTCACTGCTTCCCCACACTCCTTCCTCTTCCTTGGGAAGCACCTTCACAGCAGCAGCTTTCATCCAGGCAGTATTCCTCAGATTAGCATCATCACCCTAAAAAGAGGTCTCTACCTCATGCTCAGAAGCGCTCCAGCTCACTCACAGAGCAGTATATTCCCAATTCAGCCTTTCCTCAGCTTACAGCTCTCCATAAAAGCAGCATCAGCACACTACTCACACGCCAGCCTTTCCCTACAAGCCCAGCTCCTTCCTTGCTACTAAACCAAGTGCAGGTGTGGCCAACAGAGCAGGGCTGGCCACCCTTAGAAGGTGCAAACACCTCCCACGTCCTACCAGTGACTAGAGGGGATTTGCTTTCAGATTACTCTAACATAACTGCAATAAGGAGAAGGGGGAAAAAAGTGTATTTGGGTATATTTTAGGCAGCCTTCTGATTCACAAGAATAAAAGTCATTTTTACAATGTTCTTTATTTCACATTGAAAAGCTCCTTTATTTAAGTGCAGCAAAGAATCAAGAACAAACATAAACAGCTGAGGGAAAATTAGGTAGTGATAAACAAGGTGGTTTTAATTATGTGGGACTGGGCTGAAGTAGCCTGTTTTAGCACTTAATAAAGGAGTATCTTCCTCCCCTTGCAGTGTGGATTGTTAATATGGCATTTGCAGACAAGATGGAGAAATCATGTGTTGCCTATTTATTGTACCGAGAGGTTTCACGGGTGGCATTGGAGCAGGCTAACCCACGTGCCCTGGGGCTGGGCTGCCCATCAGCCTTCTCGTGGGCAGGGCTGTACCCTCAGGGCCCCAGACAGCGACAGTAAAGAATTATTGAAGCCATTCTGCCTCTTTCTAGAAGGTTTGGTTGCACTGCAAAGGCGTGGAAAAGGTTGTGTCTCTCACAAGGGTCCTTAACCAACTGAGAGGAGTGGCACAGTCATTGCAGGCTGCCCTGAAGGCTCCTCCCAGCTATCAGATGTGGTCAAATTTCAAGCCTGCTGAGATCTCCTATCCCACTCAACAACAGCACGATAAATAAAGGGAATGCTTGTGATTTTTAAAGGATTATTTCTACTGGAAGGTAAAAGAGGGAGGCAGAATTGTAATATATGTTTAATTATGGCACTCAAAACCAAGCTTAACTGGAACTGATAGAAGTCTCTTGATTGACTTCACTTGGCAAAATCAGGGTCATCCTTAGACGAATTCTTTATTTTCCCTTCAGATCCGTTGGCAGCTTTACAGCATTAGAATCATGTGTGTAAAGTAAATCAAAGTGAAGATATTACCTGTACATGATCAATCAATGCTACCATTAAGGGAATGGAAATTATGAAAAGTGACAGAAAAAATTGTACTTTGTGCATGTTCCATAACACAAATCCTCTCTGTAGCATTCTGTCCTCTTTCTGGGTGAGAACAGGCTTTCTCCTACAGATGCTTTTTCCCAAAGAGTAGCTCTAACTGGCTGATTGGTGCCTAAAGCAGGATAAAATCCATGATTATCTGCATGACTTTTGAAGCCCAGGCTTTCAGGGGTCATAGCAACACAAATGCTACCTGTGAATACCACTGTCCTAAACCCAGGAAAGGAAAATATTTAAGGTTTTCAGTTTGCACAAACAACCTTCTGTCATCCTGGCAACTTCATTCCATCTGGAACATCCTGTCTTCATATTTCAGAAAATATGAAATGAGGGAGGACAGGAAATATTAAGAGTTCACAAATGAATTTTTGGAAGTTCTTTGCATCAGAATGGAAATAATTTTCCTTCCCACTCCTTTTTGCCCCCTCTACCAGCACATGCTACAATATTTTCCATCTCATTGCACTTTGTATTTGACCTCTTGGTGAAAGTCAGGAAACACCACCCACCTAATTGTGAGCACCTGCACAGCTGCAGGTGTGAGGGGAAACACCTCATTGACTGGGTCAGGGAACTCTCTACTGATTTACAATATTAGCACCCGTCACATCCAGAAAAAGCAGCCTGTGTTCATTGTTAATGCAGTGGCAGAGGGACACGTCAGAAATGCCACTCGTGGTAAAAAAGGTGGTTATGGCTGCTTCATTTTTGAGAAAGGAGGTAATCCTTAGTTTCAGGACCGTCTGGTCTGCATTTTCAGCGAACCTTGTTCTCTCTTTTGAAATCTTCCCCTTTCCTGCCTCGACCTGGACTGAGGAGAGTACACACACATGTTCAGTCCGAGTGCATGGGACACACTGCACTGCCTTCAGCAGGACTGACCACGCACACCATGCGCTGCCTGTAGTACATTTGCAGGGCTTTTGCTGTTTAACTTTTAAACTGGACTCGTATGAGACTCTCCCCAGCCAGACACCTCATTAAAGCTGACAGATTTACAATCCCCAGCTTGCAGTTTTTGGACTGTGGGTGGCCTTGGCCTTGGTCAACTTGTGAAATTTTGCATGCCACCATTTTCCAGTTGTAGAGTAGGAAGAAGAAGAATCCTCCTTACCTCCCATACACAGCCTTGCTGCTCTGAGTAAAGCGCTAGTATTTCAAAGAGGACCTGCCTGTTATGACATGCCCCTACGCTGATCGTAACAATGGAACCCCAACCACAGATGGGGCTCCTAATAAAAATAAATTAGCTCTGCTGTTGTAAAAACAAATAAATAACACTAATAACTAAAGGAGAATTCTGTCAACACAGATGATGGGCAGGGCTGTCAGAGTATTTATTTACTACGTTTCCAGAACTTTGCTGCTGACCTTTTACCTTCTAGAAACAGCCATACTACAGAAACCTCCCTGAAGAACAGTCTCTGTCTCCCCACACAAACAGCTGAGAACCCTCTGGAGAGCTGCTAGTGAGATATATGCACTGTCTGTCAGTGGTGAAGGAGTCAATTCAACCCCACGATTCAAACAAATGTGCTTTAAGAGCATCTAATGTTTATACTGGCTTTGTGTCTGCGACGCTATTTTGAGAATGGTCTGCCTAAGGCATTTTTCTCATTTCCAGACTGAAAGGTACTTTAATGGGGCCATGCCTGCAATGGTTTAGTTCCTGTGTTGGGCTCCTTGCCGAGGCTTCCACCTGCCTGTTTAATGGCAGAGCTTTTCAAGTGTTCTGCACGGAGTGATATCTGCACTTTAAGGACTCTGCAGTGATGGTGCTGCCTGGTGTCATGTGCTGCACCCTCCTGTCCCCGGGCTGAGAGCAATCAGAGCTAGGCAGAGCAGGGAAGGAATAAGAAAAAACAATATTTACACAGTAAACTTTCCAAGCATTCAGGAGAGAATGGCTTGCAGATGTATATGTTTAAATGACATTTACACTCCCATTGTTTCCTTTAACTTGGTGCTCATCTTACTCTGGGCTTCTTTGGATGAAAAAAACAATACTGCTGAGAGCTGTGTTCTTGGTGAGAAATAACACCCTTCCCTTTCCCTCTCAGATGTACTAAGATGTACTGAGTGCTAAGAAAAAGAAAATCAGCATTGTAGAATTGTGTATTTAGTGGAGAGGGCTCCCTTAGATATATGAACTTACGTCAGTTGGGTCCTCTTCAGCCAGAATAGCAAGCAGAAGACTTCAGGTACCTGGTACAGGGGTTCAGAGCAGAGCTGGCACAACATTTTAAATCACCCACTCCAAGGCTCCAGAGGGAAGGACAAAAGTAGGGAAATCTCAACACAATGTAATATTCAGGCCCATTTTCCCTTAGGCAAATGCATACAGCTGAACGAAACCTTCTAATATTTTTTTTTATAAACTGGGAGTCCAAGATTTGTACACTCCTTCCTTCCTCAGTAATCTTGGTCACACCTAATGCTCTAGGCTAGGCAATGAAAAACAGCATCTTACAGTTCTAGTAGTCAGCAGACAAAATAAAAGCAATTAACTTCTTCATTTGTTGACTGCTTACTTTTTGAATACTTCTGTGGATGTGGGACATTGCAGTTAATATAAGTCTCATCACCCTGACAGTGGGCCAAGCACCAGGAATCAGCACTGCAGGCAGCAATGGCTCATTACTGGAAGTCAATGCTGGACGTTAAGGACTGTTTTCTTCCACACGTGCATCCAGGAGGGCAAGGGGAAACACCATCAGACACTTCCAGTTTCCTCTGTGTTAGCACTTTTGTTCTGCACAGAACAAGAGAAGTGAAAATCAACACCTCACTTACTGATTGTCAGCCCTCACAGGAGTGAGGCACAGGTCACTAAGGAAACATAATGCTACCTTTTCCATAAATAATTGGGATGTTGTACAGCCACTCAAAGTCCAGTCTATCACTTACCCAAGCCGAGGACTACAGAGACTTTTGCAGGCTTTGCAACACCCTTGCCATTTGTTAACGTCTCCACAGAAAAATTCTATTTAATTTACCCAGAAGTCTCTCTTCCCAGATGCAATGATACTTTGGCATCCCACTCTGCAACATCTCTATTTTTGATTTTCTGTCTTGGAAATTGGTTTTGTGGTCGAACCACATATTTTTTTCACTTCCTATGATTGACATATGATCTGAGCTTGGCTAGAGGAAAGGGACATTCTGCATAACACATCATCAAGAGAAAACCTGCTCCAGACAAGGAATTTGTATGGACTTGGTCTGACTGGTAAAGATGGTCAGAATGAAAACATATGACATGCAGAGAAACAGCCCTGTGAGACTAATGTGAGGGCAGGAGGAGAAATCAGACGTCTACTGCAATGC
>WAAG01007038.1:194-10758 GCA_013390105.1 Tichodroma muraria | reverse complement strand
TCTGCCTCCACATTCCAGAGTCTTTGGATTCTCCATGAGAATGGGAATGAGGAACAGCAACTGCAGATCAGCACAACTGTGACAGTAATTGTAGTGATGGATGCCTGGCCCTGAGAAGCCCATTGGATCCTCCACCTCTCTAAATCCAGGCCTTTGACCCAATGGAAGAACGCAAAGATCCCCCTGGGGCCTGGCTGTAAATATCACCAAAACATCCTCAAATACTTTTTTCAAACACTGTTTGAAAAAACCTTCCATATTCTAAACTTACATAGGACAGCACTGGGTTGCAGCTCCAGTTCTCTAATCCTTAACATTTTGGCTAACAAAAGTTCTAATCCTGTACCAAAATGCAGTGTCCAGAAAGTTTTAAGCATTTAAGTTTTATATGTTCTTACAGTTTACTTAGGATTACTATAAGCATCACTTCTTATAAACATTTACATACTTTTGCTCTGCTAATAAAGTGTATCCTCACTCTTTTTTTTTTTTATTGGGAAGCTATAAATTTGTAGAGAGAGAAAAAGCCTACAACAACAATGGGGGTAGCGTGGTCCAAGCCAAAGGAAATTCACATAAGAGGAAACAATGGGAAGTTGGCAAAAACAACACGAAGAAAAAAGGGAAGTTTATTGGATACAAGCAAAGAAAAGACCACCCTATGTGTGGGGTATATATTTGTGCTAAGTCTCACATCTTTTCTGTGATACTTTTTTTTACAAGGTTCTAAGCTGTTTTTTATGGGATGAATAAAACACACAAAAGCAAAGTCTCCAGCAGTTAAAGGGCAGTAGTAGATGTCTCTGCTATGCATTTGCTTCTAATAGAATTCCCATTCACTTTCCTTGAGCAAATGAAAACCGTCGTTGGAAAAAGTTCTTTGAAGACCAATGACCCAAATTATCCGTTCGCAAAGGAAAGAGGTATTCAAAGCTTGGAAATCTGCCTCCAAACATATATGCACAAAATGCAGTGTTGAGCAAATGAAGTGCACAGTAGCTCCTGCCCAAATCCTGTATGATCCTGAGCTCAAGCTGAGACTTCAGAGAGCCTCCAGCAGAAACATGCTCAAAATCCCACACTGCCTGGCACCATCCCATGGGAGTTTGCTCAATTTACCTTGGAGGTGCAACACTTTCCCTCATTTGAATCCAGGCTATTGATTTTGTGTCTCGACAGCCATTTTCAAATCACGTTCCCCCAATATCAGTGACAGGCCTAGCTCTTGTCTTGTTCTCTTAGCATTTAGCATCTCTAATTTGAATCACCAGTTCCATTCTCCAGCCCAGCTCCTATTTTTCTGCTCTTCTGTTTTGCTCTTCTGCTCTCCCCTCTTTGTGAGGGCAGCTTTAAGTTATGCACATGGTTACATTCTTCTAAGGATGTGGTAAATCCAACAGGCTTCAGTTACTTCTTGCAAGGCCTCGAAACCTGTCAGTGGTGAGGGAAGGATGCTGGCCTCCAATGTGTGGGAGAAATGACTAAAATTAAGCACATGACAAAAATTAGCAGAAGAAAAAAGGAAGCTTCAACACATGGAAGGAATTTTGGTGGAACAAATAAGATTTGCTGGACCCTTCTTATATGATTCAATGATTCTGTTGTTACACTGCAAGTTGCAGTAATGGAAAACAGAACAACAGTTAGAAGGTGGGAGGTAAACTGAAAACAAAACAATATGTTACCTTGCAATGCAGGAGAGGTGAGGGTTACATGTTTATGGTGCGTTAAAATGCATCACTCATTTGTCAAGATAAAATCCATTTTAAAACCCTTTCATTCTTGTTTTCTTACATTTAAGGTATTAGCAGAATTCTGCATTTTACAAAGTAAACCAAGATCTACTCAGCAGATTGTTGTCCCTTTTTTGTCCATGAATCTTCAGATGCACAGAGCCTCAGCAGAAACTCAACTCTGGCAAATATCTACAACAGGTTCAGGGTGCTGTAAACTCTGCCAACTCATGGTTATGAAGAAAGCACGTCACCACATTTCATGACAGGAGGGTCTCAGCTATGAACGCTGCTTTAATTTTCTACAGCAGGGTTCATTAGCTTTCATTTTACTACATTTGTACCACTTTACAGTTTACATTTCACACTGCTGCGTTAGGAATCCTTCAATATTTGTGGTTTTTGTAGAAAAGATTTGGCTCTGCTAGTCAGACACTAAACTGAAATCAGACCTTTCACCTTAAAGGCAAAGTTTTCTAATTGTGATAGGAGGAAAAATTAATTAAAAAAACATTGAAAACTGAAGATAGAGGCACTAATTAAGCATTGGAGAAAGTTTGGTGTTCCTCTTATGAGGGATCCCAAGTGCATCCAATTCCGAAAGGATTAAAACAACACAGAGCAAGTCACCTTCAAGTGAAATGGATGAGAAATCAAATTAAAATAATTCAGTGGTAATACTATGGTTTTCTCTTTTAAAATATTTAGGCCAGTTTTGCTATTTAGTGAGCCTGGAAAGACAATTCTAGAAAAATTCAGGCTAGCCATTCTTATCCTGCTGTGTTTGTCCAGAGCTGAAACCTCACTGGGTTCCTGTGTTTGGTCCTCTGGAAGTAGCTCTTCCCCAGTTTCATTGTACTCCACTGAACTGAGTGTGCTGCTGTTCTGTGTCTATTCCTGGCTTCCCTATTGCATACCCAAGGCACAAAATCTGCAGCAGACACCCCTCCCAACAGGCCAAAAAGTGGTAATGAAAGAGGAAGAGCACACAGCTTGAAGAATCTTTTATCTTCATCTTGGAGAAGAACAAGCAAAACAAACAAATCGTGTTCTGGACACAGTCTCTTGCCTGTCATTCTTCTCTAATGTCTTTTCTCACTCCTTAGTGTCTGGACAGGCAGCTCAAACATGCTCTGAACTTGAACAAGAGTCTGGGGGAGTGTACCCAGATTCTTGCAGCTCAGTATGTCTTTAGAAAATAATAGTCCCTGGTTCTCAGTCTTCTGTGCCCTTCTGTGGCCCCATGCTCAGAAGCTGTGCTGTTCTACAGAGCAGGAGCTGTGTGGGTTTGTTCCACCAGGAATTCCACAAGGAAGCAGAGCTGGGAACCACTGTGCCAGCTGGCATGGGTGGTGCTGAACTCANAGCCCTTAACCTGAGATCTCTAAGAAGCCCTGTGCAAAGCAGGTAACTGGAGAGGTGTGCAAAGCCCTGCCTGAGGCTGGGTACTGGATGAACGGGTGCAGTACAGCTCCTCTCTAGGAGCAGGTCAGGCTGAAGTCATTTCTTGCTGCTACATATTTAGTTCAAAGTGCTCTGTAACGGCTCTCTACGTGCTCTACCTTAGCTAATTACTGAATAAGAAAAGCATGACCAAGCCCCAGCAGAGATGGTATCTCTTGGTCTTAGCACAGGGTCTCTGACCCCTCCAGCATGCTTTCTGATCCTACCCACCTGCAGTGCGTGGCTCAGAATGAACTGCAGAATGGAACAGAGCCTCTTGCATCCATTCAAGGCTTAAGAACCTACAGAGCCCACTTAGCACGTTTCACCCAGTGAAGCCTACAAAGGCTTTTCCACTGACCTCATAAGAAGCTGGATCAGCCCCATAGGAAAGGCTTCAGCACAGCAAATACAATTTCTTGCCATGATTGTACTTGGTTTGCCAGAGAGATTAATTCCAGACATGGTGGGTTAGTTAAAATTTGGATTTCCACCGCACCCACGCAAATTGAATGGTGAGAGGTTTCCTCCTGTTCCCCCTTCCCTGCCCAGCAGCACTGCCACCTGCAAGAGGACAAACCTTGAACTAACACAGACACAGTTATACAAACCGACATTCCAGCTAATAGTCAGTTTGGAAATTCCCAAGCTATGAGCTGTCCTGCAATCTAGAAACTGTGGTTTCCAGACATGAGCTAAAATCCCAAACCACTGCACAAGGAGTCATTGCGAACATTTCTGTGTCATTGTTTCAAAACAAAGCTTGTAATATTTTAATGCTATGACCACAAGAGCTTGTCTGCTGCAGCATGTAAAGACTATCCTGAGCTAGGAAAGCACTTCAGCTTCCAGCCTGCTCCCACTCATTGACAGGGCTACTGGGAATACTGGGAAAACAGTGCCACCGTGGGCCAGCTACTGGCTTACCTAGAGCAGTAACAATAAATATGCAGATGATGAAAAAGACTCCCAGGAAACACTACCTGCCCTCCTCATGGGCGACACCAGGATCAATGTCTGCCCAGGACGTGGGAGGCACAGGTTCTTGGCCTCCTTCAGTCTCCTGTCTAAGCTTGTATTCCAACTTTGCAGCCAGGATTAACTCTCCCTGTTTCTGTAGCCATGTCGTGGTGCAATGAACAATGTCAAGCTCTCTGGGTCTTCAGGACAGTGCGTGGAAGCACCTGTACAGCCTGGAGAAGATGTCCTTGTGAACACTTTCTCAACATTTTTATCTCATCTCAAAACTCCAGAGGTCACAACTGTTCGCACCCAGATTTATATAGCCACCAACTCTGACAGGCAGATCTGCTGTGATTCCTTTTGCCATTTTCTCCTGTATCTCACCTCCTTAGAGAGCTTCATCTCCAGTGTTATAGAAGAGCAGGTTCCACTTTGCCACCTGGAGTAACACCCGCGTGAGACAAAGACTGCTGTGACAAGGACTGTCATTTGGCTTCCCCCCTTCATTCTCCTGTAACCCAGTGAACTCACGGGTTTCTTTGCAGAAATTTCTTTCCTGACGTCATCCCTTAACAACTGGCTTCCTAAATTGTGACCTCTGAGAACCAAGGAAACGATGACATTTTGGACGGCCATTTGAAAGCCAAAGATTAGCATGCACGGGTGACAGAATCACCTAGATATTTTGTTGCCTGATGATTATTCCTAGCTTGAGTTAGGAAAGCCAGAACCCTGAGAAGGAATACACAAAGGGAAGGGCCAGAACAGAATAAACTAATCCAAGAGCAATTATCTTGTCTGTTCTTTTTGAAGGAATAAAACACAACTAAAATTCTCTCACAATTAATTCCACAGGAGAATGCATATGTCTGCAAAAGTAAAAATACCCAAGTATTTCAGCCCACAAAGATTCCAGGAAAGTGACAAGAGTTTGACTGAGTCAGGATAACACAAACTATTAACTTTCTGTAGTTTCAGGACATAGAAAGAATTTCAAATTTTGCTTGGTCAGCTGAAACAATTTAGGGAATAAGTTTCTCTAATTTTATTGCCAGAACTTCAGCAAAGAATTTCATGTCAACATTAAGTAGAGATAGAGCTGAATAATAGAAAACATTATGAGTCCTCCTCCATGGCTTTCCTAGTAAGGTGATACCAGCCTTGGAGAACAAAGCATCTTTCAACTTTGTAGAAATCTGGAGGCTAAAAGATTGCTAAAGATTTAAAATAGATTCAAGAAAAAAAAGCAAACAGAAACTCAAAAAAAAAAAGTTGAAACAGAAACTTTACTTGTTTTCATGTTAGAGTAGCTTTTCTCACTTTCCCCTTCCCAGGTTAGTTCATCCAGATGGGTTTGCAAAGCCGAATTAATTTTCTCCAGGGCAACACTTCCAACTTACACCATATATATTTTATATGCTTTCATACTAGAATGTGTTTCAAAGACTTACGACATTCTGTCATGCCAATTTGTGATGTTTACATTTACCTGCAGAAAACAATCAAGATCTGCTTGGAGGGGATGGATGCTCCTGTTTCATTCTGTTTAACAGAAAGAACTCACCAGCATTCAAGTGAAAGACTGAATAAATATTGCACAGGCCAACTGGGGCTACATAAAATGGTATTTGTAATTATTTCATGGGACAGAAGGGAGAGCTTTATATAAGTAATGTCCCTATAAAAATGCATCACAAACTGAAGAAAGCAGATTTTGGCGAGTAAAATCATCCTTAAGGAAACTTTTGCTGACAGTGCACGGTCTCACTGGGATAGATGTGGTTGACCAGTAAGCCCAGTCCAGTCCCTGACAATTGTCCCTGGCTGTAATCTGCAACTATTTAATTCTTCTTCTACAAAAATGACAAAAATGCTTTAAAGCTGGAGATTAGAATAATAAAACCGTGTAGGTTTCTACAGAGAAAGTGTGTTTTGGGGGATCCTTTGATATGCTTTGTTTATTGTTGCAAGCAGTCATAAACCACAGTCTATTTTGGTTTTTGTCTGATCCGAGTTGCACATCTGGCTGTCAGGGTTAGTGTCAGCTTGGTGGGGGACTCCTCCAGAGATGTGTGCAGGAGAAATATGTGTATTCTGCAGCATGGTGTGCAGGTCTGGGATTTCTTTCCTTCACCTTTCAACCTTACACTGAAGGAAGTCTCTTAAGTAAAGCACAGTGGCTCGGTAATGACATCCAAGATTTGCAGCTAAGCCCAAAGCTCCCCAGTACTCACAAGACTCCCAGAAAAGCTAGCACGTCACTTTGGTCTTTGGTAACCACTTTGACCAAAACCTTATTTGTTTGCCCGTGGCCAATCAAACAGCACATTTTAGTGGCCAGCCCGACCGTTGTGTCCCCACAGGTCCTGTGGCAATGTCGCGTGCACAGAGGGACTTGGAGCGCCTGAGGCTTCGCAGAGGGGACAGCCCACAAACAGAAAATAGTGAGCTGCATCACAGAGACACCAAGAGCTAGAAAACTATTTACATCCTCGAAGGCTGGAACTTAAATCTGAGTCCCCAGAGAAACTCATTTTGAGAAAGTTGCAATGAAGGTTGCAAACCTGCACATTACCTCTAACCTTCACGTTGCTCTCAGTGTCCTGAACTCTCCCGGTGATCCATGAAAGCCAGGGTCCCACCACCCATACCCACCTCAGTGTGCCAAGAGAGCACTGTAATTCTGGGAACTCCTATACAAATAAAGATGCTGGTTTCTAAGGAGAACACTGTTGGTTTTGAAACCTGGGCTCTTATATTCATGTTTAATACATGGATTTGGAAAATGGAATTAGACCAAAAATGTATTTTGAATGTGCTTCATTTAGTTTTACAGCTCCCTGCAAACTACACAATCTCTTTGGGGTTTATAATACAAAATTTGACCTGAGGATCAGAAAGGCAGAATACTTAATGCTTTGTGTATGTACAGAGGAGCTGTAAATAGGCCCTTTCTTTCTTATGAGGAAGGGTTCTTCAAGTGCTTGATACACCATGGTATTTACTTCTGTAAATATTGGTAACCCCTAAATTTTGGACTGTTAGAATGACCTTCTTATAGTAATCAGTAAAAAATAATGTCTTCTACATCCAGATATGAAAAGCAAAACAAGTGACACATTGTGAAAAAATTCAATACTACATCTTGAAAGAAAACTATGGAAATGGCAGAGGATGGTTCCAGCACCAATGCCAGGTGCAGTGTGCTCCAGACATTCCAGATTCTCTCCCATTGAAAGCAAAGAGAGAAAGAGTGCACAAGGAATCTGTTATCCTTTGGATACTCTGGTGAATGCTGTAGGAAGATGGGCCTTGCTAAGACATCTTTGAGTACAGATCTGCCATCCCTGTGGCAAGGAACACCTCGACAATGGCGTTCACAATCAATCACAAAATCTTCCATTAATTCAAGCCAGGTTAAGGTGAAGTGCAAATAATAGGATGCAGTAATTGCATCTGCAGTTGATGATGCACTTAGAAGTCTGCAAAAGATAAAGTGGAAAAATGAAAGAAGAATGTCCAACTTGTTTAGATTTTTCAAGACAGGAGTTGCATCCTGGGGAACTGAATGAGTCTTCCCATCTGTGAAATTCAAGGAATAGGAACACTTAACAGTGGCATCAGGGTATTTGTCAGTGCAAGACGAGCAGAAGAAAGTGTTTGGTAAAGCACATTCATTTAGTATCATTTAAGTGCAATGTGACAGACTTAACTGACTTGCAGTAGTCTCTTGGTCCCTTTTGGATCTGTAATCACGTGCCTAAAACCAGACCTGTGAGGAGCAAATGCTAAGCAGAAAACAACAATTCCATTTTGGCATCAAAACCTGGTGACAGCATTAATGCCAAGGAATATAATTTGTCCACGGATTATACTGCTTTGCACAAAAACCTTTGCAAAAATCAGCGTGAGATGATGAACGGGAAATGAAGAGAGGTCCAAATAAGAAACATTTCCTGAAACACCGGAAATTTTAATTTTCCCTAGAACATCATAGCTACTTCAGCAAAATTTTAGCTAAGAGAACAGCTGTGCTAAGTAAGACTCAAATTAGAACGGAACCTCATTCACTCCATCAATTCTTTTTCCCTTTTAGTTTGGCTTTACTATAGTGAGATGAAACTCTTGCAATGTACGGATGAAGCAAAATCCCGGCAAAAGTGTAACAGAGATGTTGCCAAGACTAGCAAAGTTCAATGAATTCTGAAGCTTTTTCTGATCCAATTCCAGCTTATAAATGGCCAAGGCTTTGCAAATTTTATGGGCCATCTGCAGGCCTAAGACAATTTATGCCCTTGGAATTACATCAGATCTTTAAACACCATTTTCATGAAAATAAAAAAAATGCATAAAATTTAGGTTTAGCAAAACTTCTCATAGCCAGTTATATCACCAAAATCAACAAAAGCAGGTGTCTTTCACACTTCCTAGTATGTGATGACCTTACACTGATCTACAATGCATTTAGGCTTTCTTAACGTTCTCTTTTCTGCCGCTTGCTAACCTCCTCTCCATCTCAGCAGAGAAGCAGGGAATAAGATTTGTTCAGGACAGAGTAAGAAACGATCTGGACATTTATCCAAACCACAAGCCAAGATGCCTGTGGCTTGACAAAGTCTGGTCAATACTTTTTTCCAGGTTTTGACTCACATTGGAAGTAAAAGTGACAAAAACTCTACTGAGAGAAATCCTTTTTTTTTAAGATTCCCTTTCTGACTTCGTGCAGGTGTGAGCTTCAAGATTGCCTGGATATCCCATGCACCCAAGGCTTTGTGTAACACAGCAAATAAAACAGGACACACCTTCTTTCTTCTGAAGTAATCCCTAAGGGGTCAAACCCCTCAGCTATAAAGCACAGGATGGCACAGATTGTGTGCATTACTCAGTACAGGCCCACGCTCAAAATTCTCCACTGCCTCAACAGAACAGCAGTTTAGTTTTATGCTAAACTGGTAGTCTAGTTTTATCTTAAAATCAATGGTCAAAACAGAGTTTACGTTTTTGTTTTCCCCTTTCCCTAATGAATATTCTGCTTTCATGACTTGCTTTTGCTTTCAATTCCAGTGATTTTGGTTAAAGAAATTGCAGTACGTAAGTGCAAGGAAGCCTAGTTCCATCAAACATGATATTTATTGGCATGAGGGTGCCACCTATTGTCATGACAATTGATGTGAGAAAACCTTCAGCAGAGGTTTTGGAAAGCCTTGCCCTGTTCCTTCCTATTTTAGGTCACTTCCAATCCTTTAGATGATTCCATTTTAGCAGGATTATGTCCCTGTCATACACAGTCTGATCACACAGGAATTGCTTTTTCCACTGTGTGTTAATGTTGCGGAATATGGTGACTGCAAGATTGTGCAAGTATCAAAGTATAACTGTCATGCTTGACCCTCAAACACTAGTCTGCTATACCCGTCACTAGGATAACAAATCGGGTCCCAAAAGCACCTGCATTTAGGATTTTTCAGGACAAACATAAGTATTTGGCAAAAAACATACCTAGCACTTGACATCTTTCATGATTACTGAAGATTTAAACTTCAATACCTAAATTCCATTAGGTACCCAGTTTGGATAGGCCAGGGACAGGCTTAGAAATGGGAATAGCAAGAGAACAGTTCTACTTAAAGACCTGAAAAAAGCACCACAACACCACCTCCGGAATTTTAAAGTGCTTCCCAAAAGGATTGTTCCATTTCTTTGACCACCAGAAGTCTTTGTAACCATGCAAGATGTAGTTCTCAGCTATAAAAGTGATGATAGCTTTCTATGATGTTGCCATAACAATGCCAATAACAACAACATGACTTTTTTTACCAGTTTTCCTTTAGTCTTTTAACTTTGAATATGAGTTTTTAGTTCTCCAGCAGCTCAAATTATTAAATAATTCATATGGAAGCTACTCCTAAATACGCAGGGAAACTAAATCCTGTATAAATAAGTGCAATGTATGAAGTGCAAGCCCAGGAGTTCATTTTTGTGGACACCCACATTTACACAGTGGTCTTCAAAGTGTGGACACTCACCTTTATACAGTGATCAGAAGTCAAACTACCCAGATGCTGCTTTAAGGAGAGGAAGGAAACACCAATTTCTAGGCCCGCTGTTTTGAGGGCCTTTAAAATGAGACCCTTTATTTGAGGACCAAAAAAAAATGCAGAATAAACACTGTACTGGGAGTTAGTACATCCATATCTGCTTCTTTTGGGGTATTTTTAACACCAGCATTATCTTTAAGGAGATTTGTGGGAAATGCACCAAGACAACACAAAGCTGGTCCTTCATATAAAATACACTCACTGGATTGCTGTCCTAGGATATTCCAAGCTTTTGCCACTTTTCAGAGATACCAGGGCACAGATGGATCTCCAGATTTATTTGGTTTGGCCAGGTTTGAGTTTTCAGCTTAAGGTTTTTGGGGTTTC
>WAAG01007027.1:55714-69125 GCA_013390105.1 Tichodroma muraria | reverse complement strand
GTCTTTTCCAACTTAAGCAATTCAATCGTTGTGTGATTCTATGAGTTTGGGGGCTGAGAGAACAGACATTCATTGACAAGCCACAGGGAACCACTGAGGCTTTGGACTCACGGATGTTGGGGTCTTTGGGGCTGAGCACAGCAGTGTTTTCCCCCAGGCTGCATGTCTGGCTGCTAACCCGGAGTGGAGCAAGGGGAGTCTGTGTTTCTCTTGCCCCTGGAGCTGAAGGCAGCTTGGTGGCACGTGTTTGTCACTGCGGGACTGCTGGGGGTGCTCTCCTGTGTTGTGCAGGCAGGGGGCCCCCCTGCTCCAGCATGCTCGGAGCCGGGCTCACCATGAGCCACGCAGTGTTCTCGGAGAGCAGCCTCCCTGCTGGGCTCCTGCTGCTGCTTCTTTGCCTTCTCTGACCAAGAAGTTCCCTCTGTACCTGGAAGCTGGCTGAGTGAAATGCCTGTTGGTAGCATTTAGTCTCTGACATCCCAGCAAGCAGAGCATAGACCACAGCAGAGCACAGCCATGGGTTGTAAAGTGGGCCTGGGAAGCCTCGTGCTAGGCAGAGAGGGTACAACTTCTCCCTTCTGGGTTCCAGCCCTGTGTATGGTGGTGGTGCTGCTGCTGCTCCCAGGTGTCACTACCAGGACTGCTGTACCAGGGCTGCTTTCCCTTCTGCTGCCAGTCTCCCAGCAGCAGGTTCTGGGCTCAGGAAAGTGTGTCAGGAAAGAGACTAAAGTCTCATTCAACACAGCACAGGTTCATTCAAGTGGCTGAATTATAGGCCTTGAACATTTGATCCCTGGATGCAAATATCCAAGATAAAAATGGCTCTTTCACTCCTCTTACCTGCTCTGGCACATCCCCACTCTGTTTGCAGAGACAATTCCTTGGGTCTGCGAGGATCCCACTGCAGCAACGTCTCCTGGACTGGCACCAGCAACCTGTTAGGATATTGGGGAAATGCTGCCCTGCATGGGAATCCAGCTGTCCTGGCACTGTGCTCTTACTTGTCCTGGTCTCCCTTGGTGATGCCCTAAGTCCTTAACCCCTCCCTGCTCCCATAGGGGTGGTGGCTGTGTGTCTCTGGGCTCCATAGCCACTTGCTCTGTTGGAGCTGCTCTCTGTGTGGTGATCTCTTCTCTAAGAAAGAGGGATGAGCAGAGGGATGCACTCAGACAGGCTGAAGGCTGATTTGAAGCTCTCCTGCCATCCTAGGAGACGGGGGATTGGATCTACAGTTGGTGATGGCATACTCTGTTATGCCTGGCAGTCATATGCTCTGAGTGGCCTCATGGAGATCCTTAGTCAAGTCAGCAGGAGGCTGAGCCCTCTTTTCTCCCAACCTCCTGTAGTGCCCTCATTTCTGAGCACTGTTCAACAAGGTGCACCATGTTAATCACAGCAGTTCCTCACCTGTGTAAGTAAATGCTGAGGTGTGCACTGCATAGCCCTGAGCTTCATCTGCTCGGCATGATGCTGAAAGCCCCCAGAAGGGCCACGGCATCCGCTAGTTGTGTTCTTGCCTTACCTGTGGCTCCCTGCCAGGAGTTGTTGAGGAGGAGATAGCAAGCAGAGGCACGTTTCACAGGGGCATGGTGGCCTGTAGGCCTAAGGGGCTGCCTCTAGGGTGAGGACACCAGCAGAATCATGAAGGGAAGTGGTTTGCTCCTGGTCAGGGGCTGCTGTGTGCTTTGTTCTACCTTCTGTGCAAGCCATGAAGTGGCTGGATAGCTCGCTGTCACTCATGGTGGGAAGAGGCTGTCTCCCTTGTCTCACATCAAGGATCAGCCTGTCTCGTTCTCTTCCTGTCTTACAGCAACCACGGCCGATCGGTTCTACAGGATAGACCGCGCACAGGTGAGTGCAGCCTCATCCTGCACCATCATCCCCCTGGGAGTGTGCTTGGGTGTCCCACCTGCATGCAGACCAACAGGCAGGCATAGCCTTGGGTAGGAGGTCTCATACCATACACAGGTCTCATACCACTGCCCTGCCCTTTGGCACCCCCCAAAGGGATGGCATGACAAGGCCAGCCCAGGACCGGGCTCAACAATTCCAGTTTTCTTGAGAAAAGAGAGGAAGCCTGGGTGGTAGCGCAGAACCTTGGGTTGACAGCTGCCTGCAGAGCCCTCCAGTGCAGCAGGTAAGGAATAGCAAACCTAGCAAGACTGGCTGGGGGTCCCACAAGCTGGGGTCATCTTCTTTAGTATTAGATACTAATGATCTGGGGAGGAGGACGTGGAGATAAGGTTTACAAGGTTGCTGAGGTGGCAGGAGATAAGAAGCCTGAAAAGAACAAGAAGATGCAAAGGCTTCCAGGCACAAGCCACCATTGCACTGCTGAGCAAATGGGTGGGCCACAAGCCCACCCTCTGGGATATGAGGGGATGGAGTTTTGCTTCTGAGGAAGCATATCCTGACTTGTATCTTTCAGGAACACCTCAACTATGTGACAGAGATCTCTCAGGACGAGCTCTATGTGCTGGACCCAGAGTTAGTGGTCACTCAGACTGTGAGCACTTCTCCTGCCATGCCCGACCTCGTGGACTCATCTGCCACACCCCCTGGGCACCATTTTACATTTCCCTCCTCTTCCTCCTCTCCACCCTCCTCTCCTGCCCCCAGGTGAGTCTAGAATAGGGGTGCTGCACCTCAGGAAGAATGGGCAGTGATGGGAGAGCTAGGGTTGGTTTCACAGCATTGATCTCTGGGCCAGATTACAGGGAAGCTCTCTGGAAGTAAGCAGGAATTCAGTGTTGAGTAAGACCAAGGGATGAGATGCCATCCTGTTTTCCTTGTTCCTCTGCCAGCACTGTCCTAAGCTGTGGGGCATCACCAGGTGGCTCAGCCGTGGGGTCAAGCTCCAGCACCTGGCCTGTGGGGCAAAGGACAAGGGTGTCTTTAAGCCAAACTAAGGCCAGTGTCGGGTATGGATGAGCAACGGTGCCAGGAGCAGCAGTAGAAATGGGAGTGGGGATGGGGAGGAACCCAGATCAGGGAAGAAGGAGTGCCACAGGCAGGTTTCTCTATCTCTCTAATGGTGCCATGCCCATTAGAGCCATCTGCTGCCAGGACTGGCAGGGTTAGTTACACGTTCTCTTCCCTTCCAGTGCTGAGCCTGAGCGCTGCCTCACACATAAAGGTGAGTGGAGTCATACCCCTGGTCATACCCCCTCTCAGGTTGCACTCTTTTGTTTTCGTGCCATGGGTTTTTTTGGCCTGTCCTTTCCCTGGTGAGTAGGGAGGAACCCTGTTGTTCCAAGTGTCCTGAAGCATGGAGCCCTGTGGGAGGGTGACCCAGAGGTGAGCACAAGAGACCTGACAGTGATTTGTGGAGTGGCCCAGCCAGGCGCCTTCCCGGCTCCACCATGTGGGAAATGATGTGGCAAGGGGTTAATCCCCCACCTGCAGAGCTGAGCGCTGTGGGCTGGGTTGGGAGGCTGTCTGCCTCTCCCTGAGGAGGTGGGAACACTAGATCAGAGGCCAAGCTGAGCAAATGGAAGGAGTTTCCTGAATCTTGATCAGAGCCTGGAGGTGTGAGTGACTCATTGTTGAGAGGAGTCTTGGCTGCTGGCTGGTGCCCAGGAGACCTGCTCCCCACTTTCATCACCAGTTATCCTGCCCAAGGGCAGACTACTCCCCCTGCACATGCACCTCCCTGGGGCTGAGGTCTGGCTGCACCCTGGCTACACGGTGTCTCTTTCCTTCCCCTGGCTTGTTCCTTATGTTCCTGAAGATGGAGGAGCCATGTAAATACAGTCTGACTGAGGGGTTAATGCCTGGAGGAGCTTGTGCTCCTGCTCCACACCTCTGGTGCCCAACTCTTGTCTCCAGGATTAGATAAGCAGTGTTACAGATTATCTTTTCTGACCCTGATGTGTCTCTCTTTGCAGATGACCTTCTCATAGAAGCTGCCAAGAGTGGCAACTTCAGCAAGGTAGGTGCTCCAGCAGCCTGCTGCAATGAGCAGCCAAGGCTGGCTCCTGGACTGGTGTACCCCTTGGGCTAAGGGAAGCCCTGCCGGCCATGCTCCCCAGTTGCCCTGGAGTAGCTCCTATCAAGGACCTTCCTTCAGGAGTGGTGGCTGAAAACCAGGCAGGCTTCTGGCAGTGAGCCTTGTCTCCTGGGGGACACGAAGGGAAGGGAGGGGAAGGGACGGAACTTGGTAACATGGCTGAGCTGGACAAAGCTCCCCACCAGCCCCAAGTATCCACGCAATCTGTCAGACACTCCAGGCACATAATGCTGGGGCTTGGAGCTGGGAAATGCTATTCGTCCTGGGTAATCTGACAATCCTGTAGTTCCAAGAGCTGCACCGAGCTGGAAGAGACCTGATGGTGCGAGACTCCTCGGGCCAGACTGTCCTCCACCATGCTGTCAAATCAGGGAGCAAGGACATCGTCAAATACATCATCGACAATGGTGAGCTGGAGCCAGAGTGCCAATCTTAGCAAAGGAGCCTGGCAGCCAAAAAAATCAACCCTCTGCTCAGAGGCAGTGCTTCTAGGCTTAGATCCCTTCCCTCTGGGTTTGCTACCTCATCCTTCTGGTGTATGGGCTTTTCCTGGCATCTGTCTGCCAGTACTAGGGTGTCCTCATGGCTGTTGCTGCATCCTGGCAGGGATCAGCATGTCTCCGGGAAACATTTCTCAGTGTCTTGCTTGTGCCTTCAGGCCAGCTGACCTATTGTTTTTGGCAGTTCCCACTGAAATACAGACAGCTTTATTTTTATTTTGATAGTTCTCTGTGGTGAATCCACAACCAATTCTTCTTTCCTGGGATAAGCTGGGCTCAGATGCCATTGCTGACCTGAATTCTTTGGAGCTAGGACTTTCGCAGGCAGCATGAAAATAGCAGCCCCTATGGAATGATGCAGACTGTGACCAAGGAGTAGGCAGGTCTGTCTCTGCCCCGGAGCCAGGTCTCACTCACCCACTCACCCGCACTCTTTCTTTCCACAGCTCCTTCAGAAATCCTTGATGCCACAGAGGAGGAGAAGTAAGTCACTGCCTGATTTGCATTACCTATTGGCCAGACCCTCTGCAAAGTGACCAGTCATAGGACCACTTCAGCTGCCCTTGCTTTAGTTGCCAGCCATGATTCCCAGTCCGTTTTGGACAGACTGCCCCTGAGTAGCATCCCTTCCTCTGTCAGGGCTGCCTGGGCAAACACACAGTTCACCATCAGCTCCTGCTGCCGCTGAATTGCTGTCCCTTGCTGCCACCTGCATGTGCTGATTGTCCCTGTTCAGGGGGACATCTCACATCTCCCGCTTTCTCCTCCTCAGCGGTGAAACCAGCTTGCACCAGGCTGCAGCCTTACGCCAGCGCACTATCTGCCACTACATCGTGGAGGCCGGGGCCTCACTCATGAAGACAGACCTGCAGGTGACTGCGGGGACGGTGGCAGTGGGGCTTTCTGGGGCGACCAGGGGGCTGGAAAGGAGCAGAGCCAGCAGGAGAGCAGAGCCAGGGGTGCTTTGGGTGAGATGTTTGCCAGTCAGAGAGGAGCTGACATGAAAGCACCCATGCTTACCCAGTAGAGCCCAGCTACAGAGGGGTTAAATCCCTCTTCTGGTGCTTCTCTCCCTGTTGTTTTATTAAATTAGAAGCAAGGGGCTGGAATGTCTCATCCCTGTCTCCCCCTTCCCACCCTCAGGGGTCAGAGCAAGGACATTCTCTCTGAAAGCTCCCTCCCAGCTGCAGGACTCCCCCGCTCTCCCCGAGGCAGTCATGATGGGGGATCTGGGAGCTCCTCTTGGCGGGTGAAGCTGGCCTGCGGGGAGCAGGAGCAAGCAGTGGCAGCACTTTCCCTCACATGCCGACTTAATTGAGCTGTGCCTTAGTGTCAGGGAATTGTGCCAGCCCTGGCAGAAGAGTTGCAAAAGGGGAGGGCTTGGGGCCGTATGTTGGTACAGGAGGTTCCCAGGGCTGGCATGTGGCAGAGAGGAGGTGGTCAGATCTCCCTGGTGGAGGCTTGTAGTGATGGGCTGTAGCAGAGATGATGTAGAAGAAGCCAAGAAGGTGCAAGCTGTGGGTCTGGGACACCAGTTAGGAGCCCAGTTGAGGGGTGCTGGTGCTGGTGGAGCTTGGGGTTCAGTTTAGGCAATGCACATCCCTATTTACCGGCTGCCAGGAGAATGCAGAACAGATAATCTCTGGCTCCCCATCTCTCTTCCTTGGTCCTGTCTAAGGCTTAGGCCTTTCACAGTGCCCAGAGTGGGGCTGATCTGAATGTAGACTCAGCTGGCAGAGATAAGAGGAGAGGGCAGTTCAGGGGGCATGGCCCCTCTCTGTCTCCAGCCCCATCATTTGCCTAAAGGAGAGGAACAGCCCCCAGCCTGCCAGCACAAAAGGGAGCCTTGCTCAGGGATGCGCCTGCCCCAGGGAATGGGTTTGCACGTGCCTGTGCAAAGGCATGTCAGGTTTGTGGCTGCCTGGGGACCCTGCTGTGCTGCCGCACTGACCTCTCATGGGCTCCGGGTCACAGCCTGCCTGCATAGGCAGGATCCACCTCATTAGAAACCCCAGCGGCAGACCTGTAGCACGGGTTTGGAGCAGGCTGATCCCTGCTCCCTGCAGTGGGTGAGGGAGGCTGAGCCTTATCAGTTGGACTGCCTCAGCCCAGCCGGGCAGGGAGGCCCTGGCAGCTCCGGTTTCAGGCTGCAGGCAGGCAGTGATGCAGAGGGCCTTCTGCAGGGGAACAGGAAAGAAGCTCAATTCCTCCTCTGTTAAATAAGTGATTGCATTCAAGGGATGTGGGGAGGAGGCCATCAAGCAGAGCCTGCACCAAAGCACAGGGTGGTCTCTGTCCCCTGTTCTTTGTGGTGGCTGCTGGGGGGTGTGTGCAGGACCACGGGGTGTGCCCAGTCTTGGGGTGCACATCCCAAGGAGATTTCTTGGTGCATGATACCTCTCTGCAGCCACACACGGATGGGCTTTTGTGCAGAGCCACATCCAGGCCCAGCGGAGGGCTCTGCATGTCTGACCATTGTTCCTGATGGAGAAATATGGCTGTGGGCTGCTCTGGAGGCCCCAGCATGCTGCTGCAGCTGCCCGAGCCCTGCTGTGCACCAGGGGATGAGCCGGGCAGGACGGGCATCCCTTCCAGGGCTGGTTTTCAATGGCAGCGGCACAGCGCCAGGTTTCTGTGGCCTTTCTCAGTGGCACAGCAGAGCTTGGGCACTTGGAGAGGAGGAGCAAGGATCAGGGGGAGGGAAGGGGGAGAGGAGACAGAGCTGGGAGCTGTTAACAGATTTGCTTTTTATGGAGTGCGGGAGTTCATTAGTGGACACAATCCAGATGGCTGCAATAAGCTGGTGAAATGTGATCCTCCTCAGGGAGCTAGCGAGGCTCTGAGAGGGAAGGGGGGTTGGTATTCCTGGGCATTCCCCAGACATACCCCTCATTCCTCACCCTTTCCCGCCTGCCTCCCCAGCATAGGGGAAGAGGAGGTCATGGGGACCAGCCTTTGTCTCTTCTTGGGTGACTTGTGATGCCCAGGGTCTGTCATGTCCTAGCCCATGCCTGGAGCTGATGGCCCTACAGGGGACAGCTTCCAGGCCTGCAGTAGTCAGGCTCCTCAGGAGCACACTTTGATCCCGTGGTGGGCACATGGGCATTTGGCTGCCGCCTGACTCAGGGTTTGGCTGCAGGCTCTGCTGGACCCAGACACGCGGGGGAATGGGGACGCCTTTGGGTGCCAAAGCAGCATTTAGGCAGTGTTTGGCGCTCTTGACTTCTTGCCTCCCCTGTGCAGGGAGACACCCCGAAGCACCGTGCTGAGAAAGCCAATGACCCCGACTTAGCTGCCTACCTCGAGAACCGACAGCACTACCAGATGATCCAGAGGGAGGACCAGGAGACAGCTGTGTAGTGTTTGGCGTGCCTTAGCCCAAGCCAGCTCATGCAGGATGAGAAGAGGACAATGCCAGCTGGCAGAGCTGTATCTGCCCCAACCCTCCCTAGATGCCAGCCTGGTCCCTGGAGATGGATACAGAAGAGCTCTGCCCCAGGCTGGGCTGGGACTCTTTTTATGAGGACAATGGATATTTCAGACTTGAAGCCTAATTCTTTGTGTGTCTACCCCTTCACCTCTCATTCACCACATTCCCTGCCCTAGGTGGGCTCTATCCCCCAGCCATATTGGAGCAGGCCAGGCTGAAGCCCCCCAGTCACCCTTGTTCATGGGAATAATGCCAGTGCCCCCTCCAGAGGCTCCTACCTATGATCCTTGTGGGATATTATTGCTCAGCCCCTCTCTCTGCTGGCAGTGCCCCTCTTTTAGGTGCTTGGCTAGGTTTGTGTCCTGTTCCTCCTCTCCTGTCTGGCACAGCTGTGGGAGGGACAGACTGCATGGACAGACTGCAGAGGCTGTGAGCCACAGACTTTGCCCCAAAGGAAGCACCACAGCTTACTGGCCCTGCCTTCTCCTCCTTCCTGGGGCTGCACCAGGTCTCTGTGTTGCCCTACCCAGAGCCTTCTGCAGCAGGAGGGAAGTCACTTGTGCATCCAGCCTTTCCTCAGAGCATCTGGGACTGGTGCAGCTGGAAGTAGGGCAGCAGGTGCCCTCCTCATGGGCCTTTAGTGCTCAGTCAGCAGTCTGACTCCGGGCTGGGATGGCATGGAGGAAGGCTACCAAACCCTCCCACCACACTTCTCTCCACGGGGCTGGGTGGAACAGTTTGCATAGGGACTCTGGTGAGCATCTTTGTGAGCCCACTGCAGGATGGTGGAGAGCTGCACTCGGCGCAGTGGCAGCGGTGATGCCTGTTATATTTCCCAAACACTGACTTGGATTCAGCTGCCCTCCCTGCTTCAGTTTCCCCCTCAGTGCTAGACTTTGCATGGGGCTGGATGGGCAGTGCTGGGTTCAGTGCTGCTCTCAGGGATCCCCTCCTGCCCCCCAACCTGGCAACATGCATCCTCTTAGTCTGACTTCTGCTATTCCCCAAACTGGGCACAGGGCTTTGCAGGGAAAACTTGAGAGCTTGCCCAGCTGAGACACAAGCCACCTGGGCAGACCACGAGCTCACCCTTTCCAGTTTTAGCGGAAAGAGGTATTTGGATTCACAGGAACCATCAATCATGCCTGCAATGGGATGCAGTTTCACCAACCGCCTGCCACGGGGCATGAGGCACCCCAATCCATCTCCCTTGTTGATGCTGTGAGCACTTGATGCAGAGACATCAAGCCAGTCCTTCAGCAAGGCTTTTGCAGAAGTGGGTCTCTGAGACCAGGAGGTGCCCACAGAGGAGGAAAGCTGATGGCTCTGAGCATAGCAGACCTGCTTGGCACTCTTGGGTGGGCAGTGGTTGTGAAGAGGGTTGCCGTTCACAGCTTAGCTCCTGGAGGGGATCCTGCTGCTGCCGTGTGTGGTCTGTGCAGTCCCTCTGCGCTCACACACAGCTGTGCCCGCTGGGTAGTGCTGGGTGGCACTGTTTGGGTCCCTCCTACTACCAAGAAAAGGGTATGAGGATACTGTAGGGAATCAGAATACCCTTCAGACTTTTTGCCCAGGGGCAGGGTTTTCTTGAAGGATGGGGGATGCTGTACCGGGTAACAGAGGCACGGGGCAGTGAAGGGTGTCCAGGGGCCAGTGGCAGTATTGGCAAATAATGATAGTGTGTTAATGCATTGACAGCTGGGACACTCCAGAAGTGCCTGGAGTTCTCACCAGCACTGCTGGCAAGCCACTGACGGACAAGGCACTGTCATCTTCTCAGAGGTCCACACCACTGCTGCACCAGATGGGATGCCCAGAGGCATTTAGATCCTCAGCTTTCCCCTTTCTCCCTTACAGTTTTTGTACAGGTAGTTGAGAGACACACTGTCCCCTTCCCTGCCTGGCCCCCTCCGTGCACCTGTGAGCTGAGTTGCTGTGCAATTCCAAGCCTGCTTATATTTTGGTGAAGAAGGAGGGGGTGTTGGTTGCCCTGCCCCTTGAGGGCAGGGGTTCTGTGCAATACCTGGGTCTGTGTTTCTTAGACGCTGTTGTAGGATTGTATTTTTGTAACTATGTGAGGGTACTGGCTCCAGCCGGCCCAGGGCCTGGCACGAGCCTGTGTTCCCATTGCTTTTCAACTTTGACTGTTTGGATGTTGTTGTTTCTTGCCATTGAAATAAAGAGATTGATGTTTTAGTTCCTGTCTCCTGCTGCATCCGCAAGATTGCAGTGGGCACTGCACGAGAGATGCCCCGCATGGCACAAACAAGGTTGGATCCCAAGGCTTCTGCCCCTGTCCAAACTTGGGGTTACTTTTGGGAGTTCCCTGCTGGCCCACATCCTTGTTCACTTCCAGCACAGCGTCCCTCTGAGACTGTTGCTAGACATGGGGTCTTTGTCCTGAGAGACCTTCTCCTCCATTCTGTCATACATCAATGCTCAGTGTAATGTGGGAAGGGGAGAAAATGCACTGCCTTTCCAAGTGATCCAGAAGGCCTTGGAAGTGTGAGTCAGCAGCCTGCTATTCCTCCTTGAGGCAAAGGCTACAGCCACAGCAGCTGCCACAGCTGTCACTGGATACTACAGCAGCATCCAGCCTCCAGTTTCAAAACGATTGTTGGCCTTTTTTTGTGGTGAGCTGTCCCCAGCCGTGCTGCTCTGCGGGAGATGAGCCTGCTGGGGGCTCTTCCTATTCATTTCCAGCTCCAGCAGGGAGTCTTGGGCTTCTGCCTCCAGTGCTGAGCACTGAGGGCAGGGATTATCTCTGCCACTCTGGTGGAAGGACCGCTCTCTGATTACAAAAGCAGAGGATTAGGGACACTCCTGCTTCCAGCCTCAGACTCATAAGGATGATTGTGGCCAACACACTTGTCTCCTGTGGAATTTCCTTTGGAGAGGGAGGTAATCGCAGTGGCCGATGGCACGCTCGTGATGGAGCCAATGGGTGATGAGGAGCTATACTCATATCTTAAACTCGGATTTCTAGGCGCAGTTTGGTAGCCTGCCCGGTGCTCATGCCAGCCCCTCTCTGCCCGGAGAAGCAGCCTCCTTCTCTGCCTGCATTGTCCCTTCCATCCCCACTGTGGCTCTCTTTCATTGTCTTCAAACTTCAGCTGCTCAGAGCTAACAGTGAGGATCTGTAGCAGGTAAAAGGCACACTGAATTGTCCTGGCCTCCTCAGAGACCAGGTGTATGTGCAGCTGGGAGCAGGGGGCCTGCTCTGCTTCAGTGCCCAGACCCCAGCATGCTGGCGCTTGGCCCACATCTCAGCCGGGAGGCAGTCAGTAACCATGGCAATTGGAGTCTTCCAGCAGTCCCAGTGTCAAATATACAGTGGGGAAGAAAAGCAGTCCCACTATGTGGTCACTCTGACGGAGGAGTGGTGGGAAAGGGGCAGTGTACCTTTGGGGCAGAGTCCTGCCCTTCTCTCCAAAGGGTGTCAGCGTCCCCTCCTTCTCCTTTTCAGTCGAGTGCTGGAGGTTGGGAGGTCTGTCTGCCCTCCTGTGAGACGGAAGCACACCTGGGGGTGTAGGCAGCAGGTGCATGTGTGCAGGCTGGAGAAAGCCATGCAAGCCCAGCCCCAGCTAAGCAGAGCTGGGGTGACAGCAGTTGGCCCTGTTAATGATTACCTGCCACACACCTCAACAAGGAAAAGGTCATTCCTCTCCCATGCATGGCTGTGTCCCTGCACTGGCACTGCTGCAACATCCACTACCAGTTCCCCAAGGACCAGGCTTTGACCAGAGATGGAAAATGCAGAGCTGACATGCCATGAATTAGCTTGTGACATTTTTAGAGGTAAAAAGTTCAAGTTAACCAATTGCAGGGAAATGCACCCGGGTTGGTCACACTCCCTCTTTTTTCCTCCTTTCCTCAGTATTAGGCCCCTTTCTGCAATCATGGCCTTCTGCTGCTTATTTGAGCTGGGGAAGGAGCCATTTCCCCCATGTCCTCAGAAAGAGCCCAAAGGGACCAAGCACAGCCACTGCTGAGAGTGATGTGCACCAATGCATCTCTGCTGTCTCACACAGCTAGTGCTTGTCTCCTGGTCCCCTGGAAGGAGTGAAAATCTGCACAGGGCTTCACCGTACCTTATGCTGCTGTGACTGGGGACTCCAGCGAGATCTTCAGCTCCTGGCCAGAAACAGCTGAGGAGAAGCAGCAGTGCTCGCTCCACACCTAGTTCTTCAACAGTTCTATAGTCCCTGGTTTGCTCATCACAGTCACGTGATTCAGATGTGCAAACCTCATGTACACTTAAGTCCTTCTCCTTTTTTACATTGAAGTTTGTCTCAGCAGCTTTCTTCAGCTTGAGTTTAAAGGCCCAGCAATGGGGGGAGGCTATTGGCTTTGCTACTTGCCCAGCTATCAGGATCCATTTCTGCATCCTGGGCTCAAATGTGCATCCTGACATCTCCAGATCCCGCACCACACAGAGCAGGGAATTGTTGCTGTGTGTGCAGCAGGAAGGGGAGACGACATGTTCCCACATTTACCAGCCCTCCTCAAAACTTTTGCAGATGTTTAGGAAACTGCTGGCAGAGTGGCAATTAAATGTGGCAATCTCTTGGAAAGTGATTCCTGGTTTCGAAGCAGCTCATAAAAGCCAGCCCCGCCCCCACCCTGCAACCCCACCTGTGGCAGCCCTGGTTCCAGCAGGTTTCTTGCAGTATAAGAGGTGGAGAAATGGCTCTATTCTGCACCACAGCCCCATTTTTCTGGCATAACACTCTCCTTTCTGGCTGCTAACTCCAAAAGAGAATTGGCTTGGCTGCTGCCTTGCTCACCTCCCTAGAAAAGGTGGTGGATGGGGGAAATGGAGCAGTCACATCTGCAAGGTCCTTTTCGTCCCCCACCAGCAGTGGGATACCACCGCTTGGTCCAAGGAGAAGGGCTGCAACGTGGCTGAGCTGGGGACAGGCAGGCAGGTCACAAAGGACGGAACTGGGGAGCTGCTTGGGACAGCACGTAAGTGATGTGCTGCTCTGGGTGCTGAGCAAGTACCCCTTTGCTGGCAACTTCCCACAGGGGGCAGAGCAAGCAGAGAAGGGTGAAAAGGGCAGCGATCGTAGAAGGTAGGTCCATTGATGCCGGTGGCCTTGATGGAGAAGGAAGCATCCACAGAGCTGGTGGAGACACAGGGTGGTTCTCTTTATTCCACCGAGGCCTGGGGGTGCCCCCGGGGCCAGCTTCTAGCGGAACTCAGAGCAGCAGCCCCCAGGGGAGACCCTGCCCGGCTGTTCAGCTGTGCACCCTTCGGCCACTCGGTGATGTTGGGGTGCGTGGTAAGCTGAACCCGCACAGCTTCCCTGGTACCGCACCGCGGGTACGGGGGTGGAGCACAGCAGGAAGATGAGAGGGGACGACAGACGGAGGTCGTGTCCCGCGGGACCTGACGCCCCCCGGGCCCAGCTCGCCCCCGGCCGGGGGGCCCGCCGCCGGCCCGCGCTGCCCCCGCCCCACCGGCCGAGG
>WAAG01007027.1:33774-50371 GCA_013390105.1 Tichodroma muraria | reverse complement strand
GTCGCCCGCCCCCCCCCCCCCCCCCCCCCTTAATCTTGGCAGAAGTGATGGGCTGCAGGAAATGCCACCAGTGGGTGAAACTGGCAAGCAAGGAAGGAGCCACTTGAGTGATAACTCATTCACTCCTCACACCATGGCCATTAGTTCCCTGGTCCAAGGTCTTTATTTGTCTTGGGGTGTGTTGGGCTGCAGTTGTAACCATTTAAAAATACCCAGAAACCCACTAGGCATTTTGGGCACCCCTAAAGGCAGTGGTGGAGGGGTTCCCATCTGGGCTGGGGTGGCCTTTCTGCAGGTTGCACCCTGGCATGAGGATGGGAAGGACATACGGACACAGAGTTTGCTAGTGCTAGACTGGCCTCATCCCATCCCTTGCCTGCACCTGGCTGTGTCCACCAGGGCTTGCACCTGGCTTTGGGAGAAGCTGGGGAGCAGTCCCAAGGCGCTCTGGGTTGCACGCACGGGTGGGCTGGGAGGAGGCTGAAGCCCGCATGCTGAGGGCTCTGCTGCAACACCCATGACAGCATTACATCCATTTACAAAGCTCAGCAGCCGGCTCCTTCGGCCTCCCTGGAGGAGCGCCCTGCACTCAGGGCAGGAGCGGGGCTGGAGGCCGCCATCATCCTCTCCTGCCTCCACAGCCATGCATCAGGCCTCCCACACCCACTGTGGGGAGAGCGGGGACCTCCTCATGGCCCAGAGGAGACACAGGGCACCTTGACCACATTGCAAGACCCTCTTCCCACCCTCTTCTGAGACCCCAAGGCCCCCCTGGCCCTCCCAAGGACAGTTGTTTTCAGTCACTGCTGCCCACTTCTCAGGGGCTCCATTCCCCCAGGGCTGCGGGGCGAAGTCCTGCACCACACCACTGCTTCTCTTTGCAGTTTTAGTTTCCATCTTTGTCAGAGGCGACTGGGTTTCACACTCCTCACCCAGGAGCGAAATGCTTTGTTTATCTGTCTGTCTTTCCAGCAAATTGCTGCCTGAGGGCAGAAAGGGCATGAAGGGGAGAGCAGAGCCAGAGCCCAGGGAAAAATTTTGCCCCAGGTCCCTGGGTGAGGATGTCTGATGGCACTCTCAAGGGATAGGAAGCACCTTGCCACATATGTTAGGGTCCAATCTTGACTGCCTTCACAGGGGGGCTGGCTGGGCCAGCAGGACTCCCCACTAGCATGCCTGAACCACCCTGGTCCAAGATGTCTAGCAAATGTTTGACCCTGGTTTCTTTTCATTTCTTGGGTAATAAACATTTTAGAAGCCAATGGAAAGCATCCAGTATTAGCCCATCTGCATGCAGACAAGCTCTGATGCCTTGGAGATGGTCAGCTGGGGAAAAAGGTACATCCAGTCTTAGGAGAAACACTGATGCCATTTGGCCAATCTCAAGAGCATGGAGCTGGGAAGGGCTCCTAGTGACCACATCTCCTCTTGCCTCTGGCTGTCCCGGTGGCTTCCCGAGTTAGTCCCCAGGCCCAGGGTGACTGGAAGGACCTGCAGCTCAGAGATGCCTTGGATTTTTGTCAGCGTTGGATGAAGTGCATCATCTGCAATCACTGCACAGTCTGCACTGTTGTGAGTGGGGAGCAGAAGAACCCCTGCTGGCAAAGGAGGCAAAGGGAAAGGTTTCCATAATGTTACTGAAGTGGTCCCTGAGTACCAGTTTATCTGGCTGTGCCAATGTTCCTGTACTGGCACATGAGAAGGTGCTTGAATGTTTTCTTGAAAGTGGCATTGCAGAGGGCATAGCAGGCTGGGTTGATGGTGCTGTTGACATAGCAGAGCCAGTAGCCAATGGACCACACTGTTTCGGGCACGCAGGTCTCACAGAAGGTGTTAATGAGGACCATCACGTTGTAGGGCGTCCATGTGAGTATGAAGGCCAGCAGGATGGCAAATATGGTTCGGGTGACCTTCTTCTCTCGGGCAGCCATCTGGCGCTTCTTCCGTACTTGGCTCCTGGCGATGCTGGCAAACTTCCTGGCAACATTGACTGGGCGGCTGTTGGCCAGGGAGTTGTGGTTAGAGGCACCTGACTTAGCTGGGACGATCTCAATGGCAGTGACGCATTCAGTCCCAGTCTGCTTGGTGACAATCTTAATCTTGGACCACTTGGAAGTTGGGTTCACCCGGGGGTTGGCTGGACTCTGTCCTTGCCCTGCTGGCAAGATTTCTGCTGTGGGCTTGTCTTTTGTGGTCTGGGTCATGCTGACGGTGCTGGACTCATTGGATGTCTCCTTCTCCTCCTGATGGCCAGTGGCCTCTGTCTGTGCAGATGGCTGGTCATCTACTTTCCCATTCCTCACCTCCTCCTTCACTTCCACGGCCCTCTTGGGAGAGTTATTGTTGTTCTGTTTGACCATGGGGCCCTTGAGGAATCTGAGGGACTTGGCTTTCCTCTCTTTCCTGCTTTCAGGCTTGTGCCTCCTTACCCTGCTTCTGCTGGCCAGGGAGATGTGGATGTACAGCACGGTCATGATGACCACGGGCAGGTAGAAAGCGGCAATGGCTGTGCCAAATGTCACCGCTGGGTTGGAGAGGAACTGGATGTAGCATTCCCTCTCGGGGACTGTCCTCTTGCCCACAATGAACTGCCAGAACAAGATGGCAGGGGCCCAGAGAATGAAGGACAATATCCATGCAGCCGCGATCATTAGCCCTGCCATCTTGGTGGTCCTCCTGGCCGGGTATGTCAGGGGCTTGGTGACACAGAAGTACCGGTCAAAGCTGATGATGAGCAGGTTCATGACAGAGGCATTGCTCACCACATAGTCCAGAGCCAGCCACAGGTCGCACACCACGGCCCCCAGTGGCCAGTAGCCTTTGATGATGTAGACCGTGTAGAGGTTCATGGAGAAGACCCCGATGATGAGGTCTGCGCAGGCCAGGCTGAAGAGGAAATAGTTGTTGACAGTCTGGAGCTGGCGGTTCACCTTGATGGAGAGCATCACCAGGATGTTCCCCACCACGGTGACAAGGCTGAGTGAGCCGGTGACAGTGGCGATGAAAACCAGCTCCACTGTCTTGTAGTTGGTGGGAGGCTGCACGGCCACCTCGGAGCGGTTGCCCAGGGTGAAGTTGTCATAGGTCAGGTTGGCCATCTTTGCCTGCCAGGGCTGAGCAGAGAGGTTGTGCATGGGATCTGCAAGGAGAGTGAGGACAGAAAGGGAGAATAGCAGACCTGCCAGCCTGTCCTGGCAGCATTTCCTCAGTTTCCCAGACCAGCACTGCTGTTGGCTAGTGCTCAGAAATCTCCTGGCATTCCTGGACTTCTCTCTGCCACTCCAGGAGTCCGCTGGAGGCATTTTTTTGTCCCTATTTAGCAGTAGAGGAGACACAGGAGTTTCAGGGAGAGAAGCAGGAATGGGGCTAGGACAGTCCCATGTCCAGGGTGTGATGGTCCCTTCTTTGCATATCCCAGCGGGAGCACAACCTCATGTGCCCCAGAGAGGCACACAAGGAGGCCAAAGGGCTGGGGGAAAGAGGACTGCAGAGCCCGGGGGGAAGCACACACGGCACTCACTGCCAGAGCAGCACAGCATGGAGCCGGTGCCCTGTGCCAGGGACAAGAGCAGGTTTATGGTATGCCCCAGGCATGTCCCGCTGACCTCCCCAAAGCACTCCCCAAGAGGGGCCTAACCCGCAAAGCCCGTGCCGTGGTCGGCTCAGCTGACCTGTGTCTCTGGCAGCAAACAGCTCCTTCTGGAAGATGAAATCTGGGAGAAGGAAAACAGCAAGTTACACCACAGCTTGTGAGTCCCACAGCATCTTACCGGGGGCACCAGCCTGTCCAACAGAGGTGGCCCTGACCAAAGGGTGACACTGCTGAGATACAGAGGATGAAAAACCAAGAAAGGCTGAAGATGGGTAATTTGGCATGGCTCAGTGCACAGCGTGGCAGGCTGAGGAGAGGGAGGGAGCTGCACAAGTGCCATCAGTCAGTGATGCTGGGAAGTGATGACCCCTTCCCCCAGTCTCACATCACAGTGCAGCTGCAGCCACCCAGGCCACGGAGATGTACGGTGTGGAGTCAGACACCTCAGCATGATACATGGAATTATTTATGAAAAGTGATGAGAATTACGGACAGAATTGCTGCCTTCATCCAAACCAAGATGCCTGTGGTTAATCACCCAAGGTAAAAGTAGAATGGACCTTAAAAAAAAATCAATAGACAAGAAGTGCTGTGTTAAGATAAAAGGCAATTTCCTGGAAACCAAAGGAAAAGCAAAGGCAATGAGGGAGTTGGGCTGGACAGAAGAGCTTTCCATCGAGCCTGCCTCTCTCACACCATCCAGGCCCCCAAAACATGCTGGGCCTTCACCAGTCTCACCCTGGCTTCTGGGGGCATCCCAACCCTGCCAGACCATCAAGGGCAGCCCCTCCAGCAGCTCCTCCTCGTGCCTGGGGCAGGGCTTCAGCCCCATGGGCACTGCTGCCAGGAACCCAGCGAGTCCCCACAGCACTCACAGTTCAGCACTGTGCATCTCTGGCTTGGGTGCTGGCTCCAAATGCCTGGGACTCCTGAAGCTGATTTTGCTGAATGTATAAACATGCCGTTAACGTGCACCTCTTCCAAACAGGGTCTGGCAGGCTTTGAGATCAGTTATCTATTTTAAGTATTTGAAAAGAAATGCCCTTGTCTTTCATTTTTGGTGAGGGTAGGAGATGTCTGCCATCAGCAAATAGCCAAGTTTTTAATATAAGCACTTTCTAGAGAGATATAGGTGTAATTAAATGGAAATGTGGCTGCTGAGATGCTAAATCTGGGGTCTGATGTAGCCATTTAGGCAGCCTCTGCATTAGAAAGGCTACAGCTGTGATATTAGTGGAGCTCCTCTTACAGGTGCAAGGGAAAGAAGTGGGTGATGGACAAAGAAATACCTCTCCACCATTATCCTCTAAGCATGTCTGTGAAGACAAAAGGCTTTTAAATGAAAGCAGTGCTCTTTGGTAGATGCTACATGACAGATACAGAGCTACAGATGGGGCAAGGAAGCCTGGTAGCACTGCCCATCTTTGCACTCAGCTCCAAGCATAAGGGACGCATCAAGGGAGAGAGGTTCCTGCTGCCATCCTCCCTGGGCACCCAGCCAGGGATGTGAGAAGAGGTGATAAGTGTATAAAATGGCTGAGAAATATATAATCATGGCAGTTTGGGGGTTGGTTTCAGTACAATTGAAATGAGTTTTAATTTCTTCACTTTGGTGAGATGGGGAGATTTAACTGTCATTCTTGTAACAGCTAATCAAACTGATCAGACAAGCTAGCAATCATGCAGACATCTACCCCAGCTCTTCCAAGAAGAATTTGAAAGTCTTGAAAAGAAACCTTTCCATCGTCTCTGCTAAAATGTGGGTTTCAGTTTTCTCACTTTTGTTCATGAACTGGCATCCTCTCTTAAGCGCGTCTGATTAATTATCAGCCTTGAGAGAGGCTTGTGTTCTCAGTCACTCAAAGTAAGGTAAGTCCATCTCAACCCCGAACTGCTCTGTGCGTGTCCCAAGACCGGGAGGAAAGGCTGCGGCGGCCGCACACGAGAGCCTTCGGATGCCACCCAGAGGTCATGCTGCAAACTGGTGTGAGGAGGCAGAGGCAGCTGCCGCCTCAGCGTGGAGGGCTCCAACACTGAGCGCTGTGAAAATAAGCCTTCTCCTAACAGCAAAGATAAAGCAATCCCCTGTGTGAGGGAAGGAGGAGGACCGAGAATGCTTAAAGGTGTGAAGATAATGTACAACACAGACAGAGCAACACGTGTGAGCGGGGAGCTGTGTACACCGCTCAGCCTTGCCTCAGGTCCCCGGCTATTCTCTGCCATACCCCAGCCCACCGGGCATCCCTCCTTTCCCCATCTTCTGCTCCCCATCCCCCTATCTCACTCTTCTGCCCCCAACACCCTCTTTGAGCTCACTGGGACCGCTCAGCACTGCCTTTGCCTTCCTGAGCAGAGGAGGCAGCTCAGTCTGGAGCTGGGAGGAGGCCAAGGATGCCTCCTTCCCAGGAGGAGGAATAGGACCAAATTTATTTGCAGCTGACCAAGCCATGCATCATGCCTGAACGGGCACTAGGGATGGATCTCGGCCTTTGAGATGGAGAGCATCCAGGCTGTGTGGTAAGGGCCCGGGTGGGGCACAGCCGTCAGGCAGTCACACCTCTGTCTTCATCCCCATCATGTGTCCATCATGTGTCCAAAGAGGGAGAGAGCACACAGGAGAGCTGTGGAGCTGCAACAAACTCACCAGTGTGACACCATCTCCACCCCCATGCCAGCTTCATCACTGTTCCCAATGCTGTGACACCAAGACATCAGAAACCAAGGGACCTCTCCAGGACTTGGTGTCTCACACTAAATGCCTTCCCTATGTCCCCCAGTGTCCAGTGCTTGCTCCCTGCACCTCCAGGAGTGCATCACCTCCAGGAGTTTCTTCTCTCCCTCCCCTCACAGCCCCCATCCTACATCACCCTCTCTGTCTCCATTCCCTTTTGCACCCAACTCTCATGATGATGCCACAGACAGGGAGGAAACATAGCCTTGACAAAGCTGAGAGAACACTTCAGAAGAGCTCCTGAGGCTTAGACCCTTACCTGTGACACCAATTGGCTTTTCAGCCTACACACAACCATTCTTTGCATGCTCAGTGGGTGCTCTCCCACACCTGCTGGCACCAGCCAGCTACAGCAAACTCCCTCAGACTTTTGGCAGTGATTTACTGCTGTTTTTTTCCTCTCCATTGAAGCTGTTGGGAGACTCTAACTCTTACTGATAGCATCCTCTGGTGCAAGAGTTTTCTGTAAGTGCTGCAGTGGTCACCAATCGTGTCATTCAGGGAAATACCTTTCCCTTCCCATACAGCCACAGATCCAAGCAGAGAAAACTGTAATTTGGGTGGGGTTCAGCTACTGCAAGGAGTGGGCACAGCAGGGTCTCTGCTGCTGCCTGCAATCATAGGTGTGACCACTCGTGTGAGGATTCAACTCCAGAGCAAGAGCAAAGCCAGTGCTCTGTCACAGAGACTGCAGCAGAAAACTCCTGCTGTTTCCTTGCAGCACCTCATGTGCCACTCCAGCCTTCCCAGCTGTCAGCTCCTACAAACTGCCTCTTGCCAGGTAGGAGAGGAGAAAGCCCTGTCACGGACTGCTGGTGGCCATCCTGTACCCAAGGATCTGCAGTAGCTGGAGGCTGGTGCTCCATCGGCTGCAGTTCGTGACTGAGCACCTGCTGAGCACTCAGCTCACGTGGGATGCCCTCCCGCCCCTGCTGCTCCTTGTGTGGAAGGAGCTGGCCACCCTCCGCACCGGCACAGCAAAGGCAATGGGAGAGGTTGGTATTTTCACACACCCATGTGATGGTGGCACCTCAAGCTGTGAGATGAGCTCTTGGAGCAAGCAGCCCTACTGCCCCAGTGTTCCCTGCCTCCTCTCTCTGTACTGCACAGCCTCCCTCTGCTCCACAGCCCCTGTCCCACATGTCACCACCAGCCATCTCCTTTCCTGTTTTGACACTGCCCCCATCCCAGCATCATCCTCAGGGCTGGGGATCCTCAGGGAGCAGGTGCAAGTGGGGGGAAAAGCCACGTCTGGTCCACATGCGGTTGAAGCAAAGCCTCAGGGAATGAGCAGAGCTTCACAAGGAGCCCCATCATAAAGCAAACCCCACGCTCGCGCACCAGTTTGGGGAGGAAGATGTTTACAGGGGAAGGAGAGGAACCAGAGAAAGTCATGCTTTAATGGACACCTACGAGCGTGAGCTGCTTCCAGGGAAAAGGGGCTTTAGCCCTGCATGGGTTTGGAGCAACAGCAAAACCAAAAGTGACCTCGAGCCCAGGGACAGGATGGAGGGGCTGTGGCTGTCAGCTCCTGGCTGGATGGATCCAGTGGGGCTCTGGGTGCTGCCTGTATCCAGGAGGGAGGGAAGGTGGCCCCCTCCACCACAGGCACATTCCAGGAGAAGGCACACATCACCCCCTGCTCTGGCTGGGTGCCAAAGGCGGGGCCTGGACACATCACCTTCGGTGTCACATTTGGTAAAAGCCAGGCCAGCCCTACTGCCACCCCTCTGCTTGCCTTGGCCTTCCTAAAAGTGCAGAGAAGGTAAAAGCCTTAATGGGATTAATCCTGTCAGGTCAAACTGCTGATGTGGTGTGGGGCTGGGCAGTTTGTGCAGCCACCACCACAAGGAGGAAAGGAGAGAGAAAAATGAGGGAACAGAAGATGTTAGACATTGATGGCTCACGCTAACAAAGGGAAGGTATACTTAGGGTAGGGCGGCAGTTTGTGGCGCTAATTGCATTATCTAATAGCTGTTAATTAGTTCCTGAATCATGGCACCGATTACAACTAGTGAAGGGTTGTTCTGGTTGACAGATTCACACCCCTCAGAGTGTGAAAACAGAATTCCTAGATACTGGGAACAGGCACCTTGGAAATACAGCATAGGAGAGAAGACCGAGGGAAGGCCCTGTGTCTGGCAGGGGGAGGGTTGATGTTGGTCTGCTTCCGTGCCTCTGCATTGGAATGATGAAGGCAATAAACAACCAGAAAAACAGAAAGGAGATGGGGGCCAGCAGGATCTGTTATGTTAAAATGGCAGGGCTCCCCCTGCCTTCCAAGCTCCAGCTGGTGGCTGTGCTTTCACCTCTCTGGTCAATGGATCCCTGAAGTCCTTATCCTGCTCCAGAGGAGATCTGAGCCATTGTGGAACAGGAATTGTTTGTTGTCGGTAACATATGGGGTGGGTCTCGGCATTTGATTTTTCCATTGAATAATTTATTCTTTTTTCTTCCTCTACTACTCGACTGGTCCTCATGCGGCAAAGCAATTTCCTCCATCCCCACAAGTTAAGAACCTCAGACAGCTTTTCCTGGAGCCACTGGAGAAGCAGTAAGCTCAGTGGCACAGGAGCAGCCAGCTTTCAGGGGGAGGCGAGGGGGCCAGAGAACCCCCTTGTGCCTGACGCGTGTTTGCGCATCAGGTTTGGAAAATTTGCTGTGTCCAGGGCCAGAAGGGAGTGTTGCAGTTGAGTAACCCCATGACCCTCCCAAGCAAGCAAGGAGCCTCCTTGCCTTCACTGCTGCTTGTAACTATGTGGTTAATGCTGGCTTTCAGAGTAAAGCCGAGGCAGCACATCCAAGGAGGCTTGCACCCGGCTGTGGGAAGCGCTCGCAGGTTGGAGCCATGGCTGTTGAGCTGCTCCTGCAGGTAGTGACCAGCCCAGCAGGCTCACCAGCATCCCATAGCAGACATAGCTGCACCCCCGGCCCAAACTGGCCCCCCAGTACTTGCCTGTATCCAAAATGTGTCCTTTGCAGGTTGTAAGGGACCGCATGCCATTTATCCACAGCATTACCAGACAAGAAGCAAGCCAGTGCGAAGGTGGTTTTTAGAAAGTAATTGAAAGGTCACTCCTATAAATAGCCTATCAGCACATTGGTCACTCTGACAATTAATTAACCACATGTCACCCAATTATTAGGCCAAATAAATAACCTATCAGTGGAACACTACTAGCAAGTGTGCACGGCAAATGCCACGCAAGCCAAAGTCCAGCCTTACCCTGCTGTGCCCAGCCTGCAGCTCCCAGGCACCGGCGGCTCCCCAGCAGCTCCCACGCCTGCGCTGGCTCCGATGGTAACATCCCGGGAGGGGAAGGCTCACCACGGCGGCATCGCAGAGCGGGACAAGGGGGACACAGTGCCCTCCCTCCAGTGCCCTCTGCCTCGGCCACCCAGGGCTGCAGCTCCCTGCTGGTGGCAGAGCTCAGCCCACGTCGCTGAGCCGGGAAGGTGCTGGGCTTCCAGCTGAGCCCGGGCTGGAGCCACACTTCTCCCCTCCCATCCACTGCATTAATGCTCTCTGCCTCAGAGAGATGCTCATGTTCTTTTATATGCCTGGGCTGAAGCTCTAACAGAACCCAGCTGTTTCAGGGCAGCGCAGCAGAAATAACGCCGCTGCAGCTACAGGTCCCACTGCCGGGAAGGGCTCCGGGACCAGCCAGCGGGGAGGAAGGAGGGGAGAGAGAGAGGATTACAGCAACAAGTGACTGCCTGGATTAGCTCGGCTCTTCCCAGGGAGTGGTTAGTGGCCGGGACCAGATGCCTGTGGGAGAGAGAATGGTGGAGGAGGGACTGAGGGCTAGAGGGGCAATGTTGCAACACCTAAAAGCTGTTTGCTTACAAGAGCAGCTCCCACTGCCCCGGGGACAGGCCTTGCCTGAGGGTGGCAAGGGGGAAAGGACTTGGCTTTTTTTGGGAAGCCGGTTGTAGGGAAGCCCCCTCACCCTGCCACAGCTCCACACAGCCACAGGTGCCCATACCAGGTCCCTCCCACCCACCTGGGGGATCTGCCCCCACAAGGCCTGTCCCAGGTGCCGGAGCTGGTGCTGAATAAAGCAGGGGCTGGCCCCCATGCAGAGACCCGCAGCACCCTGCACTCACCCTCCTTGCCCCCAGGGTCCCCATGAACTGTAAGGTGGGGATGCAGCTCGGGCAGTCTGCTGCAGGGGTGCTCTGGCAGAGCATGGGCATCAGGAGGGCAGGGGGAACATTCCTCTGTAACCCATCCCAGAGCAGGGGCACTGCAGGGAGCAAACAGTAAGGTGCTCATCTGAAATTTTAAAGACCTGACAGTGGAAAGAGCCTGACAAGAGCTCCTTGCCCCATGGAGCAGTGTGAAGCTCTGCAGGGCTTTGAGAGGACAAATGAGCCAGCTAAGCAATGGATGAGAGAAAAGAGCTGATGCCCTGAGCCAAGGGCAGAAAATCAGGCAGGAGCAAGAACCCTGCTGGATGGATGTGTACGTGACAGCCCTAGCCCTGGAGGCAGATAGGAGGTGGGAATCTTGGGGGTGCTAATGAAAAAGGAAAGTGAAAATATTAGACCCTATTTGGCCACAAAGCCTGCCAGAGGATTTGGAATTGGAGGTGATGCCTGAGCAAAGGGATAGAGTGAAGAAGAGGAGGTGTGGCAGAACGTGCGCAGGAGAGCCCAAGCATGAACAGGCAGAATGGAAAATGTGGGGGTCAGGGTGCCAGGGGAAGAAAGCAGGTAGGAAATCCCTATCCATGGTGACAGCAGAGAAGGAGAGGGATGGAGAGGAAGGAGGTGGGAGTAGTCTCGGTCTGCCGGGGAGGCATTACTTATCTCGTCTATGAAAAGTCCTAAGAAAATCTTCTGAGAAGGAGAGACCTCACACAGACACATTGCCTGCAAACCTCTCCCTGATGCCTTCTCTGGAGGCCCCCACCAGCTCCTTGCTGGGCAGAGTGGGGGCTATGCTGGAACTGGAAACCTCTGTGAGCTGCAGCTCTCTGGCTCAGGCAGCCCAGCCCTGCCTGGAGTCCTGGAGTCACCTCTCTCACTGCAGGATGGTGATCCCCAGCCTGTCGTGCTGGTGCTGAATAAGGCAGGGGCTGGCCCCCCGTGGAGAGACCTGCAGCAGTCCACACTCACCCTTTTTGCCCCCCAGGGTCCCCATGAGCTGTTGGGTGGGGATGCAGCTCAGACAGTCAGGGATGCAGTGCTGCTCACCCCACACTAACGCTTCAAGCAGCACCCCACAGCACAGGGCAGGGGTTTTAGCCACCTCATTTCCTGGGACTGCACAATGTAGCAGAGGGTTTCGGGAGCTGAGCATCACTTATGGGCCTTGATGAGTTGTCTGAGCTCTGCAAGAAGCATAGAGACCACCACGCTAGACACTGCTCCTAAGTGCTGCAGAAAGGCAGGCCCAAGGCCAGGGAGTTTGTGCCTGTTTTCAGGCAAAGGCAGATGCCAGGAGGATTTCATTGCTCTCCGCTCCTCTCTGCACACATGCATGCACTTTTTTGGCCTTGTCTGGGACTGTACATGATGTAACTGTCAGCAGAGCAGGAATCCAAACTACCCCAGAGGCACTAGAGATGGCAAGATGCCGGGTACTATCCTTCCCATCTTGCTCATGCAAAGATCCCCCAAGGATCTTCATCCCTCCTAAGCAGAGCCAGCCTGCCGCACTGCCCGGGCCTTGGGAGCTAACATCAACACTGGGAGGGTCTGCAAGTGAGGGGTCAGTGAAGCACGGCGCCATGGAGGCCTCTGGAGGGCTGCTCTGTGACCCGGAGCGGATGCAGGGGCCCAGGACATCGTGTTTGCAGACTCATGTTTTCAGACCTCAGTGTTGCACAACTGCAGCTGAGTTTCCCACAGACAAATCAATCTAATTCTGCTTAAAGAGGCTGAAGGCATTAACCCCTTAACTGGCCAATCCAAACCAACTTCACCAGGAGCTTTAACCCTGCTGATGACATTTCACCTCCAGACACTTCCAGCTGAGGCTCCTGGTGTGAGCCTCCACTTCCTCCTCTGCCAAGCTGCAAGGTGCTATACAATATGCTAGATGCAAAAGCAGCTGTGGTACCAGAGGGGCTGCTTCTCTGTCTGGCTTTCTTGGCTGGAGGAGCACAGCCACCCTCAACAGCTCAGTAACACGCTGATAGCTCAGGCTGAGCCTGCTGTGCTCAAAGAGCTCCATGGTTTGTACTGAGTTCTGCCTTTAAAGGACAAAATTCCTAGCTGCTGCCCCTCCTTCATCAACTGACCTGGGATGTAACTCATCTTCGAGGCTCTTGAAGACAAGTAAACAGCCCTGTGCTTCCCTATGCGCCACTGCAGCTCTCTTTGAGTCACTGGAACAGGTGAGAGAGGTTCCTCTGCAGCCACACACCTCAACCTGCCTAATGCTGGGGCAGGAGGTGGGAAGGGAACAGGGCACTTGGGCATCTCTGCCACTGCCTCATGCACCGAGTGGGAATGGAGCTCACATTGCGCAGGACATAAAGGCGTGACGGGGACAGGGTCACTGCAAGGCAGAAGATCCACTGTCATTCACAGCTCTGATTTGCAGGACCTCTCTCAACAGTTTCAGGGATTGTCAGAGGGACAAAGCACTGTGCCTACAGCCATTGCATTTGCAGGCTTGGACAGGCTGGTGATGTTGATTTTCTCAGCAAACTTACATCATACGAGGTATAAACTGAGCCTCTGTTGGAGTTCCTCCTCCATGCATGCAGCCTCAGGGCTGAAGGCATCTCTGGAGGGTCCTGAGAGCAGCCCTGGGGCACAGGTGTGAGCAGCTGTGCGCCGCACGCAAGGGGTGGGGCGGGGGAGCATCTCCAGCAGAGCCTCATTTGCTATGCTCACAGTACCAGGGGACTCAGGGTCTGAAGACAGGTCAAATGATGTTGTCCTGGCACAGAGCCAGATCTCAAGAGGACCAGTGCATCGATCCACAGGGAAGGTGGGATGGCTGCCAACAGGCACACAGAGTGAGGACACCCAGGTGTCTCTGGCTAGGGGAACAGGGACTGGTTGTGCGTCTCCTGCTAAAACTCTGCCTCTGAGCATCAAAGGGAGGATCCGTTTATGAGATAACTTGCCCTGTGTTCATGCACCAGCAAAATACTGAAGTCGTGGGCCAGCCTGCCCAGGGAACACTTGCCCCAGATTAATTTGTCCAGGAAGTGTCTAACTCCTTGAAACTTCAGTAAATGAATTTTTCTGAATACAGGGCAAGGGTCCACCTCGGTACGTTCAATGTCTGGATGCAGTGAGACTGTGGATGCAGCCATGCCTAGAGGGTTAAAGGGACGTCTGGTCTGCCAGGGCCCTGGGCAGGAGACCGCATAAATCTTCCTAAAAACTGGTGTCTGTTTTATGATTGGTCACACAAATCCCTCAGAAGAAGGATGGATGTGGCTCAGCTCCAATCACCAGCTTGAAGAGGCTTCAACACTGCCCAGGTGTGGAGCCGGGCTGCCCCACTGGTACCTGGCACACTCATGGTGGGTGCTGGTGCTTGGGCAGGCTAAAGGACAGTCAGCAGGGGATGCTGGGATGGGAATGAAGAGACAACAGGAAGTAAATGGGAATGATCTGGTCCAAAACTTCCATTTCCTTGCTGTGTCAGGCCCTGCACTCTCACATCTCCCTGGAACATGTCTTTTAAACATGCAGTTTTAGAGCCAGGCAAGAAGGGATGATGAAATGCAAAGCAAACCTCCTGCCTTGGCTTATTGGAGAGCAATAAGAGCATAGACGTGTGTCAGACTGAGGAGCAACTGGCTCAAGGACAATGCCCACTTCTCCAGAAGACGCCCATCAAATCCCTGACTTAACGTGCCAAGGAGAAGGGGTCAGCTTGTGCACATGAAACAGTTGTTGCGTGTCTGTCCATGTGGAAGGAGGAGTTGTGTTTGTGCAGAAAGCAGCAGCCCCGTGCAAACAGCCTCCATTTCCCTCTCCTCTCACGACTGATCTCCCCGCTGCCTTTGCGGAGCTGCATCTTCCACCTCGGCTGGGTGCTCACCAAACCTCTTCACCTCTGTGGATGCTGCTGGTCAGGCCTCCGCAGGGTAGGCAGAGAAGGGATCAACACAAAGGTGTGCTAGGGACTGCTCTGCATCAGCTGCTCCTCCTGGTCTCACTATTTTTATTCCCTGGTTTTGTCTTTTTTTTTTTTCTCTCCTGGGGAGGTATTTGTCATTTTAATTTTAAGGAACAGAACAACAAAACCCCAACATTGACAAAACCTGACATCAATGGGATGCTCGTGGGGACAGTTAAAAGAAAAAAACATGCTCCTTCTGCAAACTCAGAGTAATTGGATCACAGCATTAATTAATCATTTCAGTTCATTTCTCTTCTGTGAAAGAAAGCAGACTGACCCGCTGAGACGGGTACGCCCCTCTTGTGAATAAACAAACCACTTTTACCGGTAGCCCTTCTCCTTCTGCTGCCAGCTTTCCTCTGCCCACTCATCAGGTCACTCCCAGGGCTGCTGCCGCTCCATCCAGCAGCCCTGAAAACTTGCTGCTGCTCTGAGCAAGGGCACATTGGCTTGGCTGCTGCAGGAACCAGGGCTGCTGCCCACCCCCACACCTGCTCCCATCCCCACTTTCCACACCCAGGGCTCTCACCACTGGCCGCCATCCCAGCCGAAAGGGAGAACCAAGGATGGGACACTGAATAGGATCTCTACTGGGTGTCCTGCTCTTTGCTGGGATGTCTCATGGGGGCCTAGTCCAGGCTGGAGAGCAGCAGCAGGTGCTCAGATCACAGGAGTTAGGGCATTAGGAAGCAGGAGGTGGTGCCCACAGTAGAGACAGCGAAAGCATCTTGGTGTCACCTGTGATTTCAACGTGAGCATTATCTCTGGTGCTGTTTCGCCAAAGCCTGGGTTCTGGGATCCTGGCACATGGGTATTTTGGTAGACAGTGCCTGCATCAACAAGCCACCCAACTGCACTGCTAGCAACCCTTCCATCCCTTCTCTTCACTCAGCAAGTTGTGGCAGAAGTCAAAACACCCTTGGAGGTCACTCAAGGCAGTTGTGATAAAGCAGGGAGCCTCCAAATGCCCAAGCAGAGCCCAGCTACCAGCAGGGCACAGGGGAACACCAGCTGTTCCTCAGGTTAGGAAGTATCTCCCTAGCCTTGGGCATTCCAAAGACCAGCTAGAAAAATCCATCCACAGCACAATCAGAGCGGTTGAAAACAGGTTAGACAGAAGCCAGTCCTGCTTTAATTTAAGAAAAATGACAAGAACCGTTCCCTGATTTGAGGCCAATGTCATTATTTTGGAAAGAAAGAAGGGTGTGGCTGCTCGACTCTTGTCCATGATGGGCCAACAGAGAGCACGGGGCAGCTCTGTCATTACCAGCAGGAAGGGTGCAACAGGGCCAGAAAGGGCTAAAGGGAAGATGAGATCCACACAGTGGGAGAGAGCGGGCAAGATCTGCCTCCCTTGCAATGCCCAACCTGGCAAAGGGCTCTGTGGAGAGGGGGCAACCTTCTGCCTAGTCATGTGCTGGGGGGTGGCCACAAGCGCCAGAGGGGTTTGCCCAGTATGGCGACAAAGTATCCAAAAGATACGAGATCCTGTCCCTCTTGCTCTTGTTGGAATAGGGAGGGAAGCAAAGAAAGCGTGCAGGTAGTTTCTTGTCCGGGAATGTCTCCTTCCCAGAGAAGGCACCAGGGGAGCAAATAACCCCCGTCCTGGGTTTCCTCCTGGGCGGGTGCCTGCCCCCGGAGCCGCAGGCTGCTCATATTCCCTACTCAGGGTGCTGACAAGGCTGTTTCCTGGGTGACAAGAGGGACCCGAGGTTCCTCGGGCGACGGATCCCGGGAACGGTGTTGGTTTGGACGGGAGCAGGGAAAGGGGGTGCCAGACATCACCCCGGTGCCCTGGGAGGGCTGCACGGCTCCAGACATCCCGGGGCAGCGAACCAGCGCGAGGGTCCCGACCCGCGGGGCACCCCGGCGTTCGCGGGAGAGACGCAGGAATGTGGGAAAGTTGGCAGAGACACCTCCCCCATTCCTGGGGCGACCGCGTGCCACATCCCGCGGGGGTGCGCAGCCCCCTCCCCATGCACCCTAAAGCCATGCTGACACCCCCGCCGGACCCTGCGGGGGATGCCCTGCGCCCCCCGCCCCGCGCACACGGAGCCCCGAGCAGCGACTCACCGGGCAGCCCAGCCCAGGGCGCGCCGCCGCCCGGCGCCGAGCGGTTCTCAGCGGCCATGGTGCCGCGCCGTGCCCGCGGGGGCTCCGGCTGGCATGGCCCGGCCGG
>WAAG01007027.1:0-33663 GCA_013390105.1 Tichodroma muraria | reverse complement strand
CATCGGGGCGGGGGCGGGGGGGAGGGGGGGAGGCTCGCCTCGTCAGGAGCCGCTGCCAATCCCCACTCCGCCGTTCCCCCCGTCCCAGATGTGGCCTCCCGTCCCCGCCGGCCAGATGTTGTGCGGGAGCGCTCTTGCAGCACCCCGGACAGCGCTCCGGGCCCGCCCGCTCCCCGGCGCCGGGCTCCGGGCCCCGCTGCCCCCCGGCAGCCGCCGGCGGGGATAAGTCCCGACCCGCTGCAGCCGGCAGCGCCGGGAGCACCGGCGTCCCAGGGCGGGAGAGAGCGAGGAGCAGGGAGGCGCAGAGCGGGGCCCCGCACAGCCTGGGAGAAGGGAGGCCTCGACGCTTTCCCCAGTCCCCAAAAATCTCTGCCGGGCTGTCACTAACACTCGGAACTGGGGTGTTCACGCAGAACAAAAAGGCTCATCAGGCAGTTCCACAAACAGCTGACTGACTGTCCCCCAGGTGTAGCTTTTGGTAATGAGAAAGTGTCAAACAAGAAGAAACAAAGGGAAAGGGGGGGGGTGGGAAGAGAAAAAAGCCTTCCCTTCCCTGTACACCTTTCCCCTTCCCTCCACGTTATACCTAGAGCAACTCCCTCGCCCATCCTCTGCCTCTCACTTGTGCTGTCTCACAGACACACACGGGTATCATTTCCCCATCTGCTCGGCTCTCACGCACACATGCATAGACGCACATAAACAAATAAATGCCCTGCTTTAACCCTCCTTTGAAGCGATTAGAGTAGTAGATGGGTTCCTACCATCTACTCCTTCACCCTGACACCCTCTTCTTGTACCTCTCCGGCTCTGGGAGGTAGCACTTAACAAAAGTGCAGTATTTTAAGTCAGTGTCTCATCTAAAGATATGTCCAGTTCACAGACTTTTCCCTAGATCCTGCAAACTGGTATCTTCTCCCTGCAAAAGGAGACACATTTCTGAATTCCAGCAGAGAGAACACTGTTAAGGTAATTCAGACAATTTTCTCTGATGACACATCTCCCGCTCCAGGTGCATCTCTGCACCCTGAAAAGGTTAAAGCCTTTTGGCACTTGCATCTGCTGCCTCCTTTACACACCAAGAGGCCCCTGCCACAGCAGGGAGGCAGATGCACCACCATTATTTTGGTCACCATAAGCCACATTCTGGCATTTCTTTAGTGAGTTCAGTCAACTCCTATTCGTTTTCCTTCCTGCCTTCTTTGAGAAGCAAGAAGACAAAGCTTTCCAAATGTTGGCTGGTGTGGAGCCACGTGATTGCACTGAGTGCTGTGAGGCTTTGCTGTCTCTTTTCAGGTTAACGTCTGCCCACGCTCTTTTTGCAGTCACTGACCAAAACCCGTCAGACTCCAGCCAGTTATGTGGAATCTCTCGCCTTGCCCAAAGTCCTGACCTCGAATAAATACCACCTTCTCCTCTTCTCCTTCTTTCTCCCTAAAATATTAATGTGAATAAACCTCTGTCACGCTCTGTGAGAACTCATCAGACTGAGGAAATATCTGCTTCAAAGACAATTTGATTGTACTGGAGTTGGGTTATTTGAATGGACTCTTGTTTCAAACTACAAGTCCCCATAGAAAGACAAAAGACTAATGAACAGTGAGATATCTTCTTCCAAAGCTGATCAATCAAGGAGATAAAAATGTGTACCCAAACTGAATACAAAACTTTTCAATTTCTAACTGTTATCTTAGCTATATGCACTCATTAATCAGAAGCAGAATTTCTGAAAGCCTGGACTCACTACACATATTCCAATTAAAGACAGCACTTGCTTCTTTTGGCTTGACATACTCATACATTCCCTTCTTGTGGGCTGCCAACAAGTTTCACCAGCCTCCCTTGCTGCCACCAAAGGGACATCACCTTCCTTCCTGGGCCATGTCAGCACTGGTCACGAACAACAGTTAATCCACTGCAGAATCAGACCTCAGCTCCAACCCTTCCCCTGGCCACACACATTGTGACAGGCTGTGAGGTGGGACAGGAGGGACTTACGGTTTTCCCATGGAATAAGCCAAGAGCTGACTTGACTTCATATCCAACAGCCCAAGCAAATGAAGGGCCTTCCTTATTCTTTTTTGGGATTAAGGCCTGTGACAGTCTGAGACTCCTGCTACCCACTGCACTGATCCAGCTTGGTCTGGGGGAGTAACCAACCAGTAAACCCAGCATCTGTCACCTTGTAGGGATCTGGGATATTCCTGGAGCTGTCTATTTTTCATACAACTGCACATCTCCTATTTTTTTGCATCACTCTGCTTCTAGCCTCTATTTTTTTGAACGGCTTCTTTGTCTTATTTTTTCTTTTCAGCCATGCTGTGCTGTGCCTGCTCTCTAATCAGCATTAGCTAGTCTTCCATTATCAGCTGGCAATGCTCCATCATTCTCCTCTATCTCAAAAATTGCCCTGTACCAAATCACCATAAACGCCTAGGAACAGACAAAGCCACTCCTCTCACCTCTGCCTCTGAAGTGGGATACGCAGAAACTAGTGGTAAGTGACCACCTTGATACTCCACCTTGGCTTGTGACAGTTCCCATCCATAGCCATCCTGAGGCAGAGAGGTTACACCACTGAGCAGGTGTGCAGGAGATGAATATTTTTGAAGAGCAGGAAAAGCACTTATGGGTCATTTACTCTGGCTTCCCCCACAAGTCCAGGAAATCCTCCCATTATCCCTGACAGATTCCCAGTAACTATACTCAAACATGCAGCAGCCACAGCAGCAGCCAGCACTGTCTCCTGGCACACAAACTAATGCCAGGCTGTCTGGTGGGGGACTTGGGGAATTCATTGCTGGTCCTGCAACCCTACACGCATGGTAGGGCATCCTTAAGTAAAGGAGCAGTTTTCACCCATCCCTGTAGTACACAGGGCATGTACCAGTTTGGACACAGGCCTCTGGCACTGACTTCTGCCAGGGACAAATCTGCTCATCATCAGCTCTGGCCAGGTCTCCCCCCTCCTTCCACAAGTTGTCCCCTGGCCTGACAGTCTCCGGCAGCGTCCAGCAAAAACACTCCAGCCCAAGCCTGTCCTCCCATCCTGCCCACTGAGAGATGCACTCCTGCATGTGCTTGCATGCTCACTCCCCTTTCTTTCTGTCCTTCTCCAAGGCACTTAGGTTTTCTTTCTGTCTCACACACCCTTTCACGTTCCACTTTCCTCCTTCTGCCACCAGATCCCTTTGCCCTCTGGTGGACCCAGATTGCCTCCCCAGCACAATGCAGGCAGCCAGTCCCCCTCCCTCTGACAGACATACTCCCACAAACTTGCTGAACCCATCTACAAGGCTTTAATATTCATAAAAGTCAACCTTAGTCTAAAGAAAATGTGGTTGATGACGAAAGTATTTACATTGCAAATCACTTTTAATAGCCCTCTGGTAGTCAGCCTGGTGATAAATGCTAATCCATCTATCAGCTCAAAACCAAAATAAACCCAGCTCAGAAGGGGAGAGTCAGAGAGAGAAAAAGCAGCTGGTGACAGTGAGAAAGGCTCAGGCCTCTGGACCACCACTGCCACAGGAGATGGGTGTGAAGGCTTCGCTCCGCAGTCGGTGAGAGGAGTAGTGTGTCCCAAGGGGAGCAGAGGCAGCTGCTCTACCTGCTCTTGGCCAAGCAAGGGGACTCCCTTCCCTCACTGGAGTGGATCTGGCATTGCCTGGCAGGACAGAGCTGTCTAAATGCCAGGGTATTAACTCACACTCTCTGCCCATGTCCAGGGCTGCAGGCAACAGGGCGATGCCACCTGTGGGTGGGCTTTTGCCCTGTGTGTGCTGCTGGGTGAAGCACAGCCATGGGGGACATGGATGGTTCCCCTGGGCCAGTGTTGTCCCTGTGGGAGATGGAAGAAGGGTCAGCTCCTTGTGGTTACTTGACTCTATCCTAATAATTTGCCTAAAGGCATGGGATGGCACATTTGTAAAGGGGCTTAGAACTGTTTAAAAGGTCTGAAACAAATACTGCTTTCAGGTCACATTTGCCTGGAGCCTCTCACACCTCCCCGTTGAGGAGGTACAGGATCATCCACAAGTGATGAACAAGTCTTCCTCTTCCCCATCAATACAATCCCCAGAGGAACAGCCCTTTCCCCTCATTCCAGCTGTCCCCAGGGCACATCAGGAACAAATGGCCCCAGACATGAGTTCTGCAGGAGGACCTTGCACTCATGGGTGCAAGGTGAGCCAGACCCCTGACCATGCTGGGATGAAATCACACTGCAGAGAGCAGGGCAGGAGGACTTGCAGGGTCAAGGACAAGCAGGTTTGCTGCAGCCTGCCTGAGAGAGAAGGTAACTGAAGGCACCCAGCCATGCACTGCTGCCTCAGCCAGACCCCCAGTAGCCATCCACAGCCACATCTTCTCATGCCTCATGGCATGCCTTAATTGGAGACAGAGAGAAAAAATACCCATGCCAAAGCTACATTAAGCACATCACTTAGTGCTCAGCTGTTTCCCAGCCTCCCAGGCTGCTTGCAGAGACTAGGTAATGAAAGGTTCTTTCATTATTTGGAAAATGTCATTTTTAGCACCAGTGAAGGATGCCAGAGCCACAGCCCCAGGGAGCGAGTGACTATGTTTAGCCATGGAGCAGGTGTGACCCCAGTGGCTGGGGTGATGGTGGCACCAGAGGGCCCCACTCACCCTGGGGTCCATGGCAGGGCACAGCCAGGAAAGCAAGGTATAGACACTGGCCCCCACAGGGAAGCCAGGTGAGCATGGAAGAGTAGTGACTGATAGAGAAAGCCACCCTCCCACGCCTGGCTGGTCCACAGGCATGCAATTCACACCAGTCCATAGGCCCATGAGCATCCTTGAAATGCCAGGCGAGAGCCAGACAGCTGTGCTCTCAGCCTGGCCAAAAGTTTCAGTGCCTTAAATCAAGCGAGGGGATATGGCAGGTGAAACACACTTCTGTCACCTGATGCTACCCTTGGAGAGCTGCCTGTTGGGCACTGCCAGTTGCTTGAGCTCATCAAAAAGCAGGAGGGCGGCTGCAGCCTGTGCCTGATGTGGCACCTCTGGAGAGAGTTAAGCACAACAGCCTGCACCCAGCCTGGTGTGCTGCAATCTCTTCAGTCAATAATCATCTGCTTTTTGTGTTTTAAAAGATTGCTGCTGCTATTTTAAGGTTGCGCTCAGTTTTGTCACATTTGCCGTATAAGCACGACTTCAAATATTTCAATATAATTGTTTTGTTGCAGTCCCCACTCTTGCAACTCTTACTTGCTTTCTGGGTAGTGGAAGGGAGAAAGTACTTCTGGATCACTTCTTTTTTACCCATCATTAAAAAAAATAAATGAAAAAAAAGATTAAAGAAAAGAAAAAAGAAAAAAATTAGGAAAAAAATGAGGAATGTTAGCTTGTGCTGTTCTCCTGCTGTTTCTCACATGACACCGAAGACAGCACATCTGCCCTGTGACTGCTGTGCCCATGGGCTGGGTCTGGCCTATGGAGCCAAGGCAGCGTGTGGGAACTCTGCCTGCCTGGGGTCACCACGAGTGCCCCAGGGCCCACACAGCCTGCTGCCCGGCCATCAGGGAAAAAGCAACCGGGGGCTCAAGCCCCTTTAACAGATTAGTCTAATTAGTTAATTTTCCAATTCACTACTTCGTTAATTCATGAATTCACTAACCCACCATGCTTACTCACACGTGCGAGCCCAGGCTTCCTCCCTGGCGTGGCACGGAGTCCCCAGCAGCCCTGTGCCCGCCTGCTGCTGCCTGCCCTCCGAAGGCTTTCGGGGTCAGCTGCCCTCCTGACACCTTCCAGCTCAGGTGACCCGTGCAAACCATTTCTGCTGGGTTCTGCAGGACGTGCCAGCGGCTGCTGCAGAGCTGCAGGAGAGATGTCCACAGGAAACGCTGGTCCCTGGACTACAGGGGTTGAAGCCTCTAAACCTGTCAAACCTCCACAGAGCTGAGACCACCTTTGGCACGTGTAGCCACTCCTGGAGGAGAAACTCATCCCAAATGAGGAGACAAGCCCCAGTCCCACACAGGCACTGAACCACTCAGCCCAGTCTCCCAGTGGCTTGCCATTCTCCCTGCGCTGGGGCACGGAGGCAAACCCAAGCCTCTCCGGGAGCTTCCCTGCAGCCCCCCAGGATTCTCCACTGCAGGGGCAGAGAGCCAGCAGCCCTGCAGCGCAATCACCCCGCCATCAGATTTGCTTCACCAAGCAGCTTGGCAGAGCCTGCCTTCCAAAACACATGCAGTCTAATAAATGCACTCCCTGTTTTAAATGTATCTTTTAAAAAAGAGCATTTCCCTTGGTTTGAGGTAATCGCTGGCACTGCTGGGGAACAAAGAGCTCTGTGTGAACATCTCACTTCAGGCAGCTCAGCTCTGATCCCCATGTGGACAGAATCTGTGCTCCCCACGAGCACATTTACCTCACATAGAGGCCCCACTAAAGTTAATGCTACCTACAGTGTCCTTCACAGGGAAGGAAACCAAGAGGAACACAGCGAGTGTGCAAAATCCAGAGCAGGTGAAGAACAGTCAGCAGTTCCTGTGTCACTAAAGCATTTAATACAGCCAGAATGAAGCAGATCCTTGCTTTCCCAAGAAAGATGCTGCCCCTGCCATGCATCTCCCTATGCCTGACAGAGACCTGGCCTGGGGGAAGGTACAAGGTCGTGGGTCACTTGTCTTCGTCCTGTGGGCATTGAGTGTGTTGTTGGGCAGTCCCCCAGCACTGACACCTCCCACACATGAGGCCGTACTTCCTCTCACCCCTTCTCCCCAGCCTCTGCCCACTGAAGTCTACCCTGGGCAGAAGAGCCCTCCGTGGGTTGGCCATGGGTACCGAACTGCCATGCACTGCAGGGATGAAGGCAGCCTGCTGCCATTGGGGTTTTGCATTCACCACACCCAGCCCCAGCACTCACCAAGGAGACTTCACCACCCCAAGCCAAGCCAAGCCAAGCCAAAGACATGACTAAAGTCTTTTGTTATAGAGAGAGGCCATATCTCAAGGCAGAGCCAGGGACAGAGGAGGCTCGAGGCTGCAGGATGCAAGAGCTCTGTTCTCTGATGGCCAGGCTAATAACCCTGTATTAAATTACAAGCCTGGGTTCAGTTGTGGTTGTTTTGTTTTTGTTGGGTTTTTTGTAAGCTGTCTGTTTAGATTTATCAGCGTAATTCCTGATACTGCCTTGTCGGACATCATTACGATAATCTCACTACTGTGTCTGCCAGGGAATTGGGAGGCGAGCAGGAGGCAGCTGCAGAGCCGGACAGCGGTGGGGCCTGGGCTGCCTGCAAGGCACAGCCCCAGGACCACTCAGGCCAGAGCTGGGGACCCTGGGGAAGGTGGAGGCACAAGCCCCCTCAACAGGACTCAAAAGTCAAAAAGAGCAAACTCAGACTGAGGGACAAGGGATCGTCTCCAGCCGGGCAGGTCTCCATCTCTCCAACAATCCCAGTGAGACGAAGGGACACCTCAGGAAAAGGGGAAGGGGCACACAGAAAAACCTGGAGGATGTGGGGAAGTTGGAAATGAGCAGCCTCTGTTTTGGCACTGATCCCTCCCCTTAATTCACGGCAATTTTATCATTAATTTAAATAAGGTTTCTCAGGGCAGAGAGCACAAGAGGAAGAAGGCAGGAGGCTGCTAGCCCAGCTCTGTGCCTCCATCCTTCCGTGCTGCAGCCCTTCTCTGCCCTGCGGGTGCTCCTTTGCTCACACACAGAGGTGCATACACACATGCACACACAGAGCCTTCCTGGCTTGCCCGCGGCCAGGCCTGCTGCGCTCCACCTTGGCACGGGTCCTGTGCCAGCCCCCGGCCGGCGCTTTGCCTGGTGAGCCTGGCCAGGCAGGCAGCAGAGTGCTTCTTCCTGGGGACCTGGTGCTGAGACCCTCAGCTGAGGCAGGGGCACGCTCCAATGCAGCACTGCAACTCCTCAGCAGCTGGAGCATGGTCTGCAGCTTCCCTTCTCAGCAGATAGAGTAGTCTGGGCTGAAGAGCCCTCTGGGGCAGGGATCTTTGGAATGTTTTGGGCATGACATAGAGCAAAGGTGCCCCTGAGAGCCTATTAACCCACATGAAGCACCCCCCTCTCCATCGGGCAGGGGCTGGGGGAGCCACAGGTGGGAGGTAGGTAATCACAACAGCAAAACAAATAAAAATCCCAGCCCAGCCTGGAGTTTTTATTAATGAAAATGAGCCTGTGATGGGAGGTAATTTCCAGCCCCTGGGTGATTCGGCTGGAGGATGGAGCTGCAGATAGGGATGAGTCTAGGCATCCAGGCAGAGTCAGAGCCCAGTCAGATGCAGTCAGGGACCAGAGACCCTCCCAAGAGGGGACTGGGTACACGGCCTTGAAACCTGGAATGTGAGGAGAGGAGCTGTCAACACCTCCAGAGAGCAAGTGCTTCCAACTGCCTCGCTGGAGAAGATGCAGTGTTACCAGCCACTGTCCCTCGGGGGGAACTGGCTGAGGTCACCACAGGAGCAGGGGGATCTTCAGATCCCATTTCACAGCACTCCTATCCCCACGCTCTGGCTGTACCTTTTCCAGCTGCTGGTCCATGCAGCTACTTGGTTGAACCACCCTTACCCAATTCCTCCAGTCTCCCTGCACACACCCACCTGGGCAGTTGCTCACACCTGCACTGTTATCCCCCAGCTCTTGTGGTGTGCCAAAGTGGGAAGTGGGATGGCAGGCATTCCATAGCATGACAAAAAAACTAGGATCCCCTCTTGTTACTGTAAGGCGGGGAAAATCTATATTCATTTTCAGAGCTGAGTGAGAGCAACACATTTTGAGGGCGAATTTTCTTCTCAGGAATACTACACTCTGATGAACTGAATTAATTCATACCCCGTTGAGTGTCTGACCCTAAACAGGTTGTATGACTGAAATTTAAAGAAGCATTATTGTAGTGATAGTATTTCAAAAGAGGAAAGTAAGTGGCTGTGGTCTTATTTGTTTGAAAAGTAAAACCATTTTAAGAAAATTTACTCTTTTCACCGATTCAAGGCCTGAGACCTGGCCTGGAAACCTTGCAGCATCCCTGGCATATAAGTCAAGACCTCTCCCACCTTAGCTGTGGAGCAGGAGCGTATCAGCCTTGTGAGGAAGGCTGCAGGAGAACCCTTGCAGCACATAGAGCCTGTCCAGAGAGTGCAAGCAAAGCAAAGCAATGCTTAATAAATTTCCCCCAAAGAGCTGAAGATGCCAGCAGGAAGGAAAAACCCTTTGGGGCTGTCAAGGGTTAATGCAGAAACCAGTGGGGATGCAAGTGTGGTCAGGGCAGCTGGAAAGATAAACCCCATGGTCCTACCATGCTCAAAGAGCTTTTCCAGCTGTTTCTCAAAGGATTGCAACTTTTTGGATTGTTGCATCTCCAACCATCCCTACAGCAGTAGCTGCCAATGCCTTGGGGGGACCCAACCAGCACCAGCCCACAGCTGCCATGCAGAAGCCCCCCCTGGTCCCTCAGCTGGGCCAGCCTTCCCACGCTGGGCTACAGATCACAGTGCCTCCATCCATCACCTCCCCAATGAATTGAGGCAGATGTGTCACCAGCCAAAGTGTTACTGCCAGCCCCAAGCTGGGATGCTTCAAATAGCTGCGCACTGCGATACAAATTGTACTTTGATGAGGTACATTAGGCCATCTGGACAGCCTTAAACAGCCTTGATGAAGACAGAGCAAGGGCTGCTCGAGGTGGGAGGAACATCAGCAGTTTCAGGGCTGCTAACTGCTCCTTAAGCTAACGTTTGTGCAGCCAGTGGGGCTGGGGCTGGCAGCATTGAGAGGAGTTCCATGCAGGGTGGGTCTGCCCAAAGGCAGAGCTTCAAATGACCAGCGAGTGACCCCCACGGCGGTATGGGCAGGACATGGGCACTCACAGCCTGGAAGTGCTCTTGTCCAGCAGAGCCCACAAAATTGCACCACCCTGGGGTGTCCCTGTGGATGGATCTGAATCCTGGCAAGCATCAAGAACACCCTGCTCCCATCAGTCCCATTAATTTTGTGGGAAGCAGTGCTCCTAGTAAGGAAAGCCCATGCTCACCGATGAGCATGAGATAGATAATGTTCCAGAGGGGGAGGAAAAAACATGCAGGAGATGGTTGCTAGAGAAAATCACCTAGGCAGGGGTAAGAGCCAAAGGGCAGGGAAGGAAACGGGACAGAAACCTGAAGAAACCCAGGGGAAAGGTGGTGTCCCATCCTGCTGAACCCTGCAGGGAGGAACTGAGGAGAGCAAGTGCAAGCCCAGACAGCACCGAGGCAGGGGAGCAGCACGTGGGACCTGGATGGGAATTCTGCTCACCGGTGGTTTTCTGACTGCTGGTATCCCATAGCTGGCTCTTTGTGGCACCTTGGAATCCTGGTGGGGTTTTAGCTGAGCAATTTCTCCAGTTTAATTTCCAAAGTAACTTGTAAGGAATGAGCTCAGTCCCCCTGCGGGGCAGGCCCCGGTGGTGTTGTGGGTGCCCTGACCTTCTGCTGGCTGCGGGGGCCGTGCAGCCCCGTGTCACTGCTGTGACCTACATTCTGCCCCCAAACATACGGCCTTGCACTTAGCTGCATTAAACCCACAGAGTGCTGGATAGGGCTGATTTCCGATCAGGCTGTCAGGACGTATCACGTCAAATACCTTACAGGAGCCTAAGCATATTATGCCGACACAGCTACCTTTGTCAACCAAATCTGAGATCTCATCAAAAAAGCAATGCTGGCCTTGGCCATCCTCAGCGCCTCCGGAGCAAACCCATCTCCAGGGCTTCTCCTGGGTCACTGCACCCCGAGCGCTGCCAACCACTCAGCCTGGGGCTGCAGCTCTGCGGGGAGCAGCCCCAACCCCCCTACCAAGAGCCAGCGGAGCTTGCGTGACACTGAAATAAAGAGTTCGGGAGCAAGAGCCTTACTCCCACATTGTGGGTGGGAAAGGGGGGGTGCAGGGCAGCATCTTGTGCCGGGTTACTGCTGCTGTTGCATCTTGTCCTCCTTGACTGGGACCCATGGCCCAGGTGCTCCCTATGCAGGAAAAAACCTTGTCCTTCTCAGTTACCGCTTGCCCTTGCCAGTCACACTGGGTACCAGAGCCCTAAAGCTGCTGTTTAATGGCTGTGCTTGTCCCGCCCTCAGCAATGCAGCAGGACCAGCCTCAGTCCCTCCCTAAATAATTGTTTTAATTAGCATTTCCTTTGATGTAGGTGATTAACACAGGGCTGCTGGCAGGGCTTCCATGGGAACTTTTGCAGTGGGCAGACAGATAAGTACAACCCTCTGTTACTGCTGCAGCACTTAAACGTTTTAGTATCAGCCTCCCCAGTGGCTGCCAGTCAGTCTTCATTAGCCCTCTGAGCCTTTTCTAATTCTGCCTGAGGCTGGAGGGGAAAGGAATTTATGGCCCCCGCCCAAGCGTGGACCCCTGGGTGGGGTATGGCCCTGTCTGACAGGAAAAGCAAACCCAGAGGTAATGACCCCCAGGGAAAAGACAGAGCCACGACCACAACACCCTGGGGGAGCTGGACAGGGACGCAGGGGAAGGAGAGAAGCTGGGCTTGGGTACCAGCCAGCAAAGGGCTCTGAGCAGTGCCTGGTCAGAAGCCAGCAATCACCACTTACTCATCCCCCCATCCCCAAAGTCTGCAGTGAAAACAAATAATCTGCAAATTAAAGTTTCCCTGCAGTGGGGTGGTAGTGCCCCACGCTGTGCTGGAGAAGGGACTGGAGTCCATCTGCCATCAGAGCCAGCTCCTGATCCTATCAGGCTATTACTGTATTATTGAACTGGGGATTGAGGGACAGGCTTTAATAGCTGTGATGGTATCAGGGGTCCCGCATCAGGCTCCAGGAAAAAGCCATGAAGATGAGCCTAAGAAATAGAAAGAACCAAGCCTAAATTACCACATCTCACATTTCTGCAGTGTCTGCTATTAACCCCAGCCTCCGTGAAGCTGAAGCTAGGAGCTCAGAGGGTAAGGGTGGAAGGCCAGGGAGCTTTGGGTGTCTCCTGAGCTTGGGAACAGCAGGGATTCCAAAGCCCAACTCCACCAGCCAAGCTGAAGCAGGGCAGGATGCGAGGACAGAAAGGCAAACCTCAGCAGCTGCCAAAATCCACGTGTCTGCCTGAAGCTCACTGGCTGGCCAGCCACAGCTGAAGTGAAGGCTCATTGGGGTGGCAGAGACCAGCTGCAGCTCTCCACACACACAGTGGTCCAGCTTCAGCAACAGGTCCTCCTGGAGACTTGTGTCTGGCTGCCTTTACCAGTGGTGGCATTTGCTCCCTGCTGTGCTCACATCTCCCATTGCTCACACTTTGCCTGTCCCTCTGAGTTATCTGAGCTGCTTGCATGGGGCCCCCAGTCCCTCCCCTGTGGCACCACTGAGCTGGAGGAGCCTGGCCTGAACTGGCAGGCAAGACCCTGGCACAGAAGGTGGATGCTTGGAGACCAAGCAGCAGCATATTGGTTTCCAGACGAGAGGCAAAGGGGAAGCCTCACAGTGTCCTCTCTGGGATGCTGGCTCCTGGCAGAAAGAGAGCTGATGCCCAGGGCCAGCACTCCAGGGAAAACAGCTTGATCCCTGCCAGCTCCTACCGGTGCCACACGGCATCAACAACTGCTTGAAAGGCAAAACAAAGAGGAGCCGAGGGAGCTCACTGGGAGCAGATGAGAGGCACTTCTGCTCGACACGCTGTGGGGAAAACAAATCCTCGTGCTCGGCAGAGTGCGGGAGTGGCTGGATGAGCTTCCCGCCTGTTACCACGGCAGGAGCCGGGCAGGGAAGGGGGAGAGGCCTCTGCTCCCGGGGATGAGGGGAGAGGGACACGGGCATTAATTGGCTGGCAGAGAGTGGCAGCTGGAAAGATTGCTTTGCCTTCCAGCTCCCTCGTGTGCTGAGGGCCCCCTCCATGCAGAAGTGGCAATGGCATGACATTTATGCACTGCACACTGAGATCCCAATTAGTGGTGGATGGCTCACATGCTGCACACTTTAATTAATTTGCAGAAGAATAACTGAAGAATGTTGAAGAATAACTTCTCTGACAGATTGGGACTGAGCAGAGAGGGAAACCGCTCTGTAGCCAGCAGCCTGAGCAGCAACTGGAGGAACCAGTTATGGGGCTTGGCTTTGGCATCACTAATAATGGGAGAGATTCCCCACACACCCAGCTGTGACCAGGTCCCTGCATCTCCTTCCTGCCCAGCACATCTCAAGGAGGTCACATACACAGGTCACCCCACAGCAGCCACCCCACATGTGGGGTGGGACTTCTGGGGGGATCAAACAGAAGTACTAGGAGATGGAGCAATAGATAAGCCAAGGACTGAGGGCAGAAGACCTGGGATTCACAGGGACAAGCAGGCATCACCACTTCACTGTGTCACCTGCCAGGGCTTCAGCAACCTTCTCTGGGATCCCAGGTCTCCCTCCAGGCAGTGCTCACCCTCTGGTGTGGTCCCAGGCCCAGAGATGCCAGAGCATTCACTGGCTGCAGCGGTGCCCATGAAGGTTTCCATCTGTGAAGGATTCATACAAGAAGTCCCCTTCCAGCACAGAAGCTCCAACCACTACCTCCTCCCACTGCCCCAGGTTTCTGGCACATTCTCCCTTCCTTCCTAGCTAACCTAAATAATCTTGTATCATCAGCTGTTCCCCTCCTCTTTCAGCTCATTAGGGCTTTTAGAGAACACTGGCTCCTACTGAACCCGACCAACCCACCATTAACCTCATTCCATGCCAAGAAATTGTTCTTACTTTTGACTCCAATTCCCACAGCTTCTCTCTCCAGGAGGACTCTACCCCTCACCCTTGAGGTGACTAAGTTTCTTTAATAGCCTCTTGTGAGGGACTTTATCAAAAGCCTTTTGAAAGCTAAATAAAATTCTCTGCACTGTATTTCTCCTTTCCCCAGGATTTTGTTAGCACATTTAAAGGCTCCTGACAGTCTACGGCTGAGAAAAGCTTTCACTTTTTAAGATTATTTCCTGCTCCTACGCAGCAAAGCTCTCATTTTGCCTCCTAAATTGGGCCAGCAAGTATGCACAGCTCTGGTTTGGTTTCCTGAAGCAGCTCTTGTTGAATTTCCATGTTGCTCCTGGCATGGCATTTGCCTCAGTGCTGCACTGTCACACTGCAGCGTGCAGGTAAAGCTGCAAGGCTTGGGGAAGGAGCCCTGAGCTGCTGTGGTGCTGTCCCTGGCGTGGGCAATCCCACTGCCTGCTGTTCCATGCAGGGCTCCTGGCCTCAGGTCATCACACAGATTCAGGGCTGTTGCCTGAGGGTACAGTTAGATCAGCCCTGCCTGAAACAACCAAGCAAAATTGCTGGGCTGGAGCAGGGTAGTCCAAAGCAGATAAAGAGTTTTGTCCCACAAGAAGCATGGGAGGCATAATAAATAAACTGCACTGGGGTGGGTGTGGGCGAGCCCATTGCATAAGTGGGCTCAATCTTCCCTCCTGTCCCCTCCTCACCCATTCACCCATGTAGCTCCATCAGGCCTCAGGCAGGGATAATCTCAGCTTGACAGATCCTAGATCTGAAACTCAAAAGAAAAACACTGCTCTCTGTACACATAAGCCCATCACCACTGAAGGCAGCTGCTCAGCTGTGTAGCCACAGCAGGTCATCTACAAAGCATGTCCAAGGCAGCACCAGAAGATTAAGCCTGTCCACACCCACTGTGCCCACTGATCCTGCTTAAAGCCTGTGGGAACTGCAGGCTGCAGTCAGGCTCAACTCTCTTAGCTGATCTCAACTGTCTTAGTCTTAGACTTAGCAGCCTTTGGCCCAGAGCTACAAAGCTTCCTGCTCTGACCAAGCCTCCACCCTTACCTCATCAGGAAGAGCCTCCCCTTCAACTCCTGAACGGAAAAGTGCTTTAGAGCTTCAGAGATGCCCCATGTCAATGACAAAGACAGAGGCTGTGGTTTTCTCCAGATCCCACTGGAGCTCACCCCCTGTTCTGCCACAGTCTCCAGTGGGGGCAGGTCTGGATCAAGGGGAAGCCATCAGCAGAGCAGGCTTCAGGCCTCGGCACGGCAGCCTGGCCAGAGTGCCCAGCAATAGTGCACACCAGGCTTTGGGAATCTGCCAACACCAGACTCAGGCAGCGCAGAAGACACTTCTCCAGCTGAGATGGAAATTTTTCTGTAGATAGCTTGGCTCATTCTGAAAATGGATATCTATAAATGCTCTGCAACACATCTACCAAGAACGGGCCTCAAGATTCTTCCAGGAATCATGCAGGGAGAGGGAAGAAGTGATGTCAGGCTGAGCCGAAGCAGGTTTTTTTCCTGCTCCTGTTTTAGTTTGTTTTCAAGCAGAGCAATAAACAGCTCTGTCTAGACCTGCACTGCCTCGTCTGTCCATCTGATACACAGCTCTTCTGGCTCCCAACTGCCAGCACATCCTCAGGCCCCTCCACAGTAAGGCAATACAGGGATGCACGAAACCTTCCTTGCCACACAAGGGAATCCCATTTTTCAGGCTGCTCTCCTGTCAGATCAGGGATGTGGTTGGCTTGGGGCAGGTTTTAGAGCCTCATTAACACTCAGCAATGAGGCCTGGCAGCAGCTGATTTGATTTAAGGTTCATTTCCAGGCTGTGATTTAAGGGAAGATTTGCTTAATGTTCTCTAACAGACTCTTCTGACTGGGAGCTTGAGTGCTGCCTAATGACAGACTTATTTATTGTAATGTCTTAGCAGCACAGAATCTAGAGGAGCTGGGCAGGAGCACAGCAGCTGCTGGCAGGTGCTCAGACAGCAGTGGAAACATCCCTCACACCACAGTGGTAACAGAGGAGTGTGCATTCCTCTATCTAGAACAGCCAGATACTGCAACCCTCTTCAGCATCAAGGGGTCAGCAAGACAGACCACTCTCTGCTTGCCCAAGGTGTTCAGTGCTGCACCTCTACAGGCCTTTTTACATGGGATAGGTGAAACGCTCCTCTTTCTCCTTACTGCAGTACTTGAATGATGGGGAATGCAGAGGTACCTGCTCATCTCCAGACTGGCTAAAGTGCGATTTGCAGGCAAGACTCCCAAACTCCTGTTTCCCAGTTTTGGACTTTCAACTCACAGGCTGAGTCTGCTTTCCTCCTGGGAAGGGGGTGGTCATCGTCTGATATTTGTATGCTGCCTAGAACTTCTGAGATGGATGTATCTATCCCCAACGCCAAACACAGAGACAACCATCACACAAATGAAGACAGGAGGTCAAGCAAGGGTTTGTCATATTTTAATGACATTGATCTTTGGTGTTTCCCTCGTTAGCACTCACGCTCTCCCCGTACTTCCTCCACAAGCCTGCTAGGGATGGAGAGTTACAAACGAAAAGGAAAATCACATTTGAGACTAAAAACAAAGTATCAGAGCCTTGACTTCTCCACTAGAAACTACATGTACAAGGTCAAGATTTCACATGCAACACCTTACATCACAGACCCATACCTCACACCCTGGCCTGGAGCTGAAAGAGATTTCCTGCCCCCTGCCAAGGACGTGCAGCTCAGTCCTGGCACCATGAAACCACTGGGGTGGCTCATTCATGTTAATATTGGCACAGCTTAGAACATCCTTGTGTGAACTGCATCCTGACTAGAGAGTAGTAGCCCTTGTCTCTCTGCCCATCCATATGGCATCTCTGCTTCGGTTCCTGCCAAGTCCTAAACTATGAGAAGGAAAGATTCCACCTGTGAGCATATCCAGAGCCATGCACATTCTGGTGAAGCCCAGTTCTTCCCAGAAAACACCCCAGCATAGGCAGGACTGGTCTCAGAACACCACACTCATGGGGGAATAGTGCTGTGCTGTGGAGAGGGACTGGAAGACTCCTCCACTCCAGCAACAGAGCTGGAGCATCACGCCTGGGTTTGCCCAGTACTGCATGTCTCCAGAAGGATGCTGCAGGTCCCCTTCCCTTTCTTCACTCCACTGATCAGCTCCACGGGTATAAAAGGGCAGGAAAAAGGAAAGGAAAAAGGCTTTACAAAGGATGACACAACAAGTTGCAGGGCTTAGCACAGGGGATGTCACCGGGCTTCAAATCTGTCTGATGTGCAGCAAGTATGGTTTGTATTCCTGTTAACTCTTCAGCAGTGGGAATGTTGAAAGTTAAGTATGCTTTCTTCCCCATGGATTCCCTTGCAATTCATACCCCTTCCCCCATCACCCAGGATAGAGAAGTCCTCTGAACCACCAGCATGCTGTTAGAGCCACCCATTTCTACTCTTCCACCTCCTGGCCAGCTGTGAGGTACAGGTCTCTGCTGAGCAGTACAAGGGTAGCACCAACACACAACTCAATCTCTACCTGTTCCGTGACTCCCCACTGGTGCTGTCATTACTATAGAAGTTGGTACTGTCAGGAAGATGGTTATTATTAGTTAGGTCACTGTATTCAATTGGTCCCTCGGTGTCCATGGAGGACTGGGCCTGCTCTGGCAGGTCCAGGTCACCAGTGCTTTGTCCTTCACTCCCGCTAGGGGCTGTCCGCGGGCCCAGGCCGCGCTCCGGCAGCTGCACAGACTCTGACAGGATCCGTCCCTCCAGCTCCGTGCCCAGCTGCTGAGAGGTGGACTGCTGTGCTGACGTGCCCTCAGCTCCAGCGGGCTCCGCGCCAGTCTGAGAGCTGCGGTGGATCCGGTGGCTCACGATGATGTTGTTGCCAAAGCCGCCCATGGACGCCATGGTGGTGCTCTGCTCCCGCTGAACCACGGCAGTCATGCCACCTTCTGCCATCAGCCTTTGAATCCTGCTCAGGGCATCCTCCCCGCTGGCCCCATATTCTGGACCTTCACCTGCAAGAGAAAGCAGAAACAGCTCTGGTGCACGAGGCAAACTACGACGCAAAATAACGCACGCTGAGTAGCTGCATCACACAGTGTGCGTGTGCTGGGACAGAAGATAGGTTTTATTCCAGAGGGAGCCCAGTATTTTATTTCCATAACTTTCCACTTGGTTAAGTGTCAAACAAAGACACCGAATTCTGTCAAGAAAATCTTGGTCACTTCCACAGGTAGCCCTCACAGACTTGCATGTCCAAGCCTTGGAAAAGCAGCTCTTATCTAGCCATAAAGATGGGGGAAAGGGTGGTAGTCAAAGAGGCAGGATGCTTTATCACAGCTGTAGAGACAATCCTGCCAGTCCCATGGGGACAGAAGAGAAACCTCAGTTTGCACTGCAATAAACCAAACATTTTACCATGGTGTTAAAGAACCCCATGGCTTTTCCTGCTTCACCTGTTTGAGAAGCAGGCAGATGGCACCATGGTAACGTCCCCACTGTCAGTCTAGGGAGGAGAATAAGAAGCTGGCCAACAGCAGACAGCAGCTACAGGACATGGTCTTCCACATTAGCTATGATCAAGTGTGTAGGCTCCTGCTCCCCTTGACTGGTATCTTTCAAGGAATACAAAAAAAACATCTCAAGACCTACAGTCTTTGTCTGCTCTTATCTCTGAGGCTTCCCTTTATAGTTGGGCTGTAGTGAGCTCTGGGAGAACCATCGTCAGGTACCTTGGTTGTTCAAGATTACTTCCGGAGAACAAAATCTCCCAAAAGAATTGTCCACGTAGGAGATTAAATCACCGTGAAAGGAAAGTTCATCCCAGTTCGGTCTCTCAACATCCTCCTTTTGCTACGAGCCCTACCCGGAGCATTTGGGGAGAACAATCTGTAATAATAAACTGCTAGAAACATTCCACAGTGGGATCTTGCTGATTCTTATTAAAGAAATAAATCTCACTCCCACCTCTGTGAAGCTATCACAGTGCTGATCTGAGAAGAAAGCCATGAGCTCCCCTGGCACTAAGGAAATGAACACAAATGTCAACAAGGCTAGATGTAGGGAGGAGTTAAAACACAATAAAGCCAAAATGCCACACTGACTAGGAAAGCAAAAACACTTGGGGCTGTGGAGTTTAATATCTTTATCCATGATTTGGATGAGGGGATCCAAGTGCACCCTCAGTAAGTTCACAGATGACAGTAAGTTGGTTGGGAGTGGTGATCTGCTGGAGGGTAGAAAGGGTCTGAGGAGGGATCTGGACAGGCTGGGTCATGGGCAAAGGCAAATTGCACGCGGTTCAATAAGGTGCCCTTGAGTCACAACAACCCCAGGCAGCACTACAGGCTGGGGGAAGAGGGGCTGGAAAGTTGCTCAGCAGAAAAGGACCTGGGGGTGCTGGATGACAGCAGCTGAACATGATCCAGCAGTGTCCAGGTGGCCAAGAAGGCCAATGACATGCTGGCCTGGATCAGCAATAGTGAGGCAATGCCTTGAACCCGTGCCCAGTTTTGGGCCCCTCACTACAAGAAAGGACACTGAGGTACTGGAGCACATCCAGAGAAGGGCAATGATGCTGGTGAAGGGTCTGGAGCACAAGTCGTAAGAAGAGCAGCTGAGGGAGCTGGGGTTGTTTAGCCTGGAGAAAAGCAGGCTCAGGGGAGACCTTATCACTCTCTAGAGCAACCTGAAGGGAGGCTGCAGCCAATCTCTTCTCCCAGTTAACCAGCAACAGGATAAGAGGAAATGGTCTCAAGCTGCACCAGGGGAGGTTCACTGTGGACATCAGGAAGAATTTTTTCACTGAGATGGTGGCTACTCCTTCTGACTGCCCAGGGAAGTGGTGGAGTCACAGTTCCTAGAACTGTTCAAGAAATGACTGGACATGGCACTTAGTGCTATAATTTAGTTACACAGTGGTCTTCGGTCAAAGGTTGGACTTGATGATTTTGGAGGTGTTCTCCACCCTAAATGATTGTATGATCATGTATCCAGCATGAGAAAAAGCCCACACCATGCCACTGGAGAGACGTCACGCAGTCAGTCAGTGACAGCTTATTCCCTTTTCTCATGGGCTCAGTGGTACTTGCAACAAGCACTGCCAGCGTCCCCCACCACAGGACAGAGTTAATTTCATCCTCAAGTAAGTCTGCTGACATACTGCCCTCCTGTAGAAATATTATGGACATATTAAGGGCAAATTTAAATCTCACCAGTAGTGTAAGTAGGTTCCTGCTAGGAATGCAGTAAACCTGCTATGCACTATACCTAGCCCCTCGATTAGAGCATCCGTGGGACCACAGAGACACCTGCAACCACATGAGAATCTGCAGCATGGCTTTAGAGGAGTGAGCAAGAACAGCCCCTGGACAGAGCCTGACCCACAACTCTAGCAGAGAAATCCTGTTTAGGATGTGGCTGATGTACGAATCAGGATGTGGTTGATGCATGAACTAGGAACTTGGCTGACCAGTACAAAGACTGAGGACAGAGGCAGCTATTGTACTGGAAACTCCAGTGTGAAAAACATGCATGCCAAAGGATATTGAAACATTAATCATGAGTAGAACTAAGTGGAAGGTTTGAGAGCATGGTTTTGGATTCAGTCATCACTTCCTTCCGAGGGCATAGTCGTAGCTCATTACCAACCATCTGGCCAGGCCGGAGAGGAAGCTTAAGAAAGCCAAGAGCTGCAGCCTGGTCTAGAGACATGCCAGACAGTCCTATCTACACAAGTCCTGAAACAGCAGGTACTGTGCTCTTGACAGATCACTTACAATAAACCAGTCCAGTACAGAAACACTGGAACAGCAAAACAACAAAGACTCACAGCCAGCCAGTGCACCTCAGCATTACAAACATGTGCTTCACCACAGCACCCCTTGCTCTTCCCTGCCCCTAAATTACCATATGCCATGGCTGAATTTCCAATTGAGGCATCTGCTTGCTCAGAAAAGACAGGCAAGGGCTGATGCTACAGCAGGAATCAGCGAAGTGTGAGCCTTCAGATCCCAGAGAGACAGCAATGTTGGAAATTCCCAGCCCACCAAGAGCCAGAAGTGACCCTCACCATTCAAGCTGCCAACAGACACCTCTGCTTTGGGGACTGTCCTCTCCTTTCCCTCTCTCTGGTTTCCATGATGACTTTGGCTGACTAGTCCAGAGCAAAGCTCGCCATTTGCCTTGAGCTGAGCTACAGCACAGATTCACACACAGCCCGTTTCTACTGCCTGGTGACTCCCACACACATTCTTTCACCAGGCTGCCAATGCAGACTACATTAGTACTCAGAGCAAGTGAAATAAGCTGACTTCCATTTGGTGAAGGTTCAGGGTGTGCACACAGGCACTTAACCAAAACAACAGCAATGCTGTAAAACCACACATATTTCAGCTTGCTGCAGTGCTGTGTTCCTACAAATGTTTTCTACTGTAACCAAAGTGACCTTTCCAGAGGTCCAAACTCCCATCTATTCCAAACACAGACCAAAATGTTACTCTTGAGAGCAATTATCCCAAAGACCATTCTCTAGCTAATGCATCTGTTTTTAAAAGTCCTCTATGCTACTCCAGCAAGACAAGAATTTGACACAGAAAACTACGCAGGCAAAGCGTCTTGCAAACTTTTGATGGAGTTGGGCATAAGGCAGGGTATTTCCACTTTTAAATGAAGTGGATTCTGAAGTACTTACAGGGAGTACAACTTTTTTCTCTGGGCATGGATGGCACACTCCTGATGAAATGCAAAGTCCAGAGAAGCAAGGATGAGATCAGACTCCCCTGTGTCTGCAATATGCTGACATTGCTCTTGAATTTTCTTCTGTTTTCAACATTCCTCTTTCTAAAACCAGCAGTAGTTAGGAACCGTGTTTGCAAACAAAGCTTCAAAATTAGAACTAACAGTAAGCACTGCAGAGATATCTAGGTCTTCAGAGAACATGAAATAATAGCTCTGAGGTGTGAGCTGCCCCACTAATTCAGATGCTCAAAGATAAAAATATCAGCATTTTTACATTAATTCACCCCTTGCATAAGAATAGAAAAGGGAGGGACACACCACAGTATAACTAGCTATGAATAATCATATCTCCCTTAATGCCACAAGAAATACTACTAGTTACTTTTCTTTCTAACCAAGCCCAGAAACATGTTCACACTTCTTTTCTGAGGTAGTTAATTCAAACAACTCCACAGAACTCAGAAAAGACACAACTGCTTTAACTTGTAAAAATTTTCTTAGTAATATCTCGCCTTGGCTATTCATATGAGTGAAACTTACTTTTGTAATGAGAGTTTAAAAGTAGCCCACATAATTTAATCCCAAGAGACCCAAGTACTTGGAGTAGATCACGCTATAAAGGCTTGCATAGTACATACTTCTAAAACCTAAGTCTGTTTTTTAGGTTGCAGTTTTCAGAAGATTTTAAAGAGAAACCAAAATTTGCAGTTCTATAGGACATATGACGCAGATTTTACAGATGGACGGGCAGATGAAAGGCTAAGGGATCTACCCACGTTTCCACTTGGAGAATGAGAGGCAGATCTGGAAGATGATCCCCGGTGTCCCAGTTCCCATTTCCACACTAATTGCACAAAAGCCACATCACATCTGACAACAGCATTGCAAGAACGTGTTCAGCTAACAAAAAACATGTTTCTTCTTGTTAGCATTCATGAGGCTTGGCTGGGGACAGAGTATTCCTGCCCAAGCAGCCCCTTGACACGTGTTCCTGATGTCTCAGATTAAATAAGTTACATCACATGCAGGGACACTGATTGCTTCTAAGTGCTCCTTAGGCATCCTCAGGATGCTTTGCTTTTATCAGGACAGTTTTGCTTGCATGTGCTGTCTTTTCACTACCAATAGTTTGAAGACAAATCTCACAAACCCAAGTCTTCATTTTACAACCCTCCCTCTTAAATGTATCTGCAGCAGCCTCTGAAAGCAGTTGGAACTAATGGAAATTTATACTGGCTGGTGATAAACACTTCAACCCAACAGGTTAAAAACAGTATATGGCATGACAGTAGTCAATATGTTGCTCCCCCAAAGACAGGCAAAATAGCAATCCACTAGCAGAAAATATTCTGATGGCTACAATTTCAGTAACTAGCAACATGTGCCTACTTGCACAACAAGCACTGAGCTAGCTACCTGCATTTTAAGCCCCAAAGACAATGTAGATGATAGGAAATCAGTTGACAATTGCTTTTTTTTATTTGTTGTTGGATTTTTTTTTCTTTCCTAACTAGATTACCCAAAAGATGTATTGATATACTCACAACAGCCAGGGGACAGCATGAGCCCACTATCAAACAAGTGGCCTACAGTGCTGCAGAGGTCCCTCTCCCTCAGCCTGCAGCAGCTTTGGCACAATTACAGACCCTGCAGCTACTGCCCCTTGCACTGCACTCCAAAGACTCAACAGCCTGGACAAGTGGCAGTCACAGCCTGACTCAGTCTGGACTGGGAATTACGATTTCTAAAGGTTAAAGCTTTGGGCCATTAAATATCGTCAGGAATTTCTGTTGGATTTTAAGTGAGATTCAATTTGCCAGCTGAATACAGACCCCACTCCCATCATGCCTGCCTATTTGCAAGGAAAACATAGTATAACGCCCAACAGATTGTTTCTAATTAAGGGTGCCTCAAAGTTACAACTCTATCACTATTTCCACTATGTCTGTCAGCTTAAAAGAAAACAGGAGACAGCTCAAACACTGTTTTAAGCATTTCTTGGTACCTATCCTAGTTTTCTCTCAACTCTAACTACCTTTCCTTTATGTGTGGCGTGGGAGCAGAGTTCACAAGTCCACTATTAACTGCTGCAAAACAGAAAGATTCAGATATTAGAGGGATTCACTTCTAATAAAGTCATCATATACTCATTCCTCCAAAGGAGGCAGAAAGATAATCAGAGCAAAGTCCCCGCAGAGCTTTGCATGAGAAAAGGAAACTATTTATACTCACACAGAACTTAATTAGATTTCTGATGCAATTCTGCATACTTTTTTTTTTTTTGTACAGTAAGCACATATCTGCAAGAAATGCCCTGAGCCAGAATTCCCCACAACAGCAGGGCTGACGACAGAGGACAGAAACCCACTCTCAGAGTAGCATTAACCTTTCTTTTACTTTTTTCTTTTTTTTTTTTTTTAAACATACAAGGGGTTTTTTTCAGTTGGTTGGTTGGTTTGGGCTTTTTTGTCCCTCATGGCAGGGTGATAACTACACCACTTTCCTTTACATTACTCAGAATCATATTTGATTTATCCATTCTGCTGCTGATAATGCTGCTAAGCCCTTACATAGTGATTTCCATCTTCAAAGCCCCATACAAAACACTAATTAATCTCCACAGCCCCGGTGTGCTGTACTACGGGAAGATTTATTCCCATTTGGCAGATGATTAATAATTTTTTTTCTTTTTTGCCTTTTTGCACCTGACATCTACATCATGCTATTAAGAAACACAGTTTCCTTTCCAACAGGCAGAGTTATGGTAGATACAGAGGGCAAATCAGCCATCAGAAAAGCACCACAGCACCTAATCTTGCCTGCTGGAACACACTGGACGTGCATCACAAGAGTTGATGTTGCTGGGAGAACAGCTGGCTTACCGTCCCAAGCAGCCAGAAATGCTCATGTGCAATGTGAAGCACAAAGACTTAGATGAGCCAGACCACCGCTGCCAGAAGTACCTGGCTAGCTGGCTAAGGTGCTGGTAAAAGCTGAAGAAGATCTGTCTGTCTGCTTCATGTCCGGTCTTCGTACTATTCTTCTATCATGGATCACTATTGATTCTTTTGATCCTTCATCCTCCTGACCATTATTGTCTTCACAGTTCCCTCTTTCAAGTTACTCTTGAGCCCTCACACAGGAATTTTCACTGAGGATGCAACTGGCATAGGAACTGATCAACAACAGGGTAAAACATCTTGGCTCATCTCTGGTGCATGTGTTTAAACTGCAGTTACTACTTTGTTCTACAGGCCCTAATATAGGTGACAGGAGTGTGACAGCCCATTTTGCAGGTGTGGCCATATGCAAGGGGACATGTGGTAAGTCAATGTCTGAGATGGAAATCACACCAGATGTGGAACATGCTGATCCTCTTCCAAGCAAGAAAGGGAGATGAAGAGGAGTATCTGTCCTAGGCTTGTTATTTACACTCCTTTTCTTCCAATGTTACACGTTTTGCTTCTTTGTAGAGATATCCTGCCAAGGCACTGGTAAAGAACAGCCCTTTCCCCATCTCATTAACAGTCTAGTTAAAACCCATGAGCTAGATCTGGAAATTGAAAGGTTAGAAAGAACAAGATAAAGAAACTGTCAGATGATTGCAGAACAGCAGGAGAGAGATGCAGTGTTGGAGAACCCTCCTGGTTTAAAAGACTCCCAAAGCATCAGCCATCATGGTCTTGATGCAAGAAGGTCCCACACTGTATCATGTTCTCAGTCTGTGAACCACATTCAGTGGAAGAACCAGTTCCCATGAGATCAGCGTTTGTCCAGACAGTCTGTGTTCCAGCCTTATTCACACGCCCTCAATTGTACTAACCTTCCAGGGAGGTTAAACTCTGCTCTGCTGAGATAAGCAGACGGAAACCCCAGCAGGCAGGAATTTCCCACTTAACTTTGCATAGAAGAGCTGAGATCAGAGAAACACAAAGTCATATCACACATGCTGGATACCACACAGCAGAAACTGTGGAACAGTCACATACCAGAAAGTAACTTTCAGAGCGACAGAGAACAAGCAGGCATACATGCACACACAGGCATGTTGTGGACTGCTTCTCAAAGCCAAGCAGGCTCATCATGAACCAACAATTTCAAAAGTCTCTCCTTGATTTTCTCTTGTCTTTCCTATGCATATATTGCCCAACTCCCTACCTAGCCAAGCCTTCAGAGCTGAATGAAAGCACAATGTTACAGTACTGAGACAAGAAGTCTGGATAAATCAACATGTTTTCAATAGATCAGTGACTTTATCATTATACAGGAATTGCACAGTAGCTGTTTCCAGCTCCTTGCACGTTGGTAAGTTTTCCTGGACTGCTAACCACTAGAGACATTTTTGTATAGCTGAGCTGGGCACTCATCACGTATCTCATCAATCAAACTAAATAGAATCCTCAAAGCTGCTTTGTGAGAAGTGATTAACAATATTTTATTTTGTATCCAAATGTTGAGCTTGTGAAGCCTGCAGACTTATGCAAAAAGTTGGAGGACCAAGCTGAACTCTAACACAGAGGCAGAAAGGATAAATCTCAGCAGCTTGAAGCCTTACTGATGATTAGGAGTTCAGGAGATGTGTGAGGAACGAAGGCAGTACAGTTGATTCTACAAAGATACAATGGTCTGGAGAACAATTAATTTTCTTTCCTCAAAGCATGTGAAAATCACAACTTTCCTGTTCATATGGCCTGAGATCGACTCTCCTGATCATCTATGCCTGGCTACAGGCAAATTAGGCTCGAGAAATCTTCATTGAAGAAATAAAAGGAGTATCCAAATGCACTGACAGGATGTGGAACATATACAGAAACTCCTACATCACCAGGTAAGCTCTGTCAGATAAACCACTGATTGGTCTCCTACCTTCACCAGTCCCTGCAGAGGCAGATTCCTGCTCCTGTACCTCCCTCTCTGTCTGAGTCTCGGCATTCTGCAGCTGAGGCGCCAAGGTCTGGGTACCCTGTGATGTCACAGAGGTGGGGGGATTTCGGGGTTGTAGGCCTATGGCATTCATCAGGCCCATGTCCCTGTCTGTCCTCCATGTAGCTCTGCTGGTTCTGAAAAGAGAGAAAAACAAGTAAGACCAGGATCATTGGAGGCAACATGCCCAAGCAAGACTTGAAACAAACGCGAGGCCCTTCTTGCCTCCACTTCAACCAGGCCCCTGCTTGCCATTATGAGGATGGGGATGAAAGGAATTGTGACCTGCACTTATTTACAAACACTGGTCTCTTGAGTTTTAAGCCAACGGAGTCTTGGAGTCCACTCACCCTTCCACAGAAGCAGCGTGTCTTGCAGGCACAGAGAGACATCCCTGCAGCATCATTTAGCCTGCAGAACAACTGTCTTGGAGTCACTGCGTTGAAGAGGCAGCACAATGTGCAGTGCAGAAGCACAAACACACACAAAATCTCCTGCACAGTAGGCAGTTTTAACTCCCATGGATGTAGCCTGCATCCTTTCCCTCCCCTGGACTTCCTAGATTGTCAGCGTCACACATGAATGCACTCCAGCAGGCATTTCTGCCCATTCCAGTCAGACAAGAGAAATCCTCTGTTCTCAAAAACAAACAACAGGAACCACCTCAAGGCTCATTAACTTCTCAGACTCAAACAGCTGAAGTGTACAATGCTACAGCTGAAACTTGACAATGCCGTGATGCTCTTTTCTAAACTGACCTCTGTCTCTAAGTGGTGGGAATTGTAAAGAGATTCAAGGAAAGACTGCCTCATTCACAACCCTTTTTTCATAAAGCTTTGAAACCTGCTACACTTGTTTTGATCTCTCTTTGAGCTAGTTCATTCTGGACCTTCAAGCTGCCACTATACTAGAATGAGTATGTAATGTCAAAAACTTAAGTAGTGGCAATATCTACTCACACAGCAGTGTAAAGAATCTCTACTGCTTATTTTTCACCCACAATCAGACCAGGACAGCCCAGACATTTGCCCTGTAAACAAGCTCACAACTTCTTTGGGATGCTGAAGCTCACAATTCAGAAACACAACTATCACCCTCTTGCTGAGAACAGCTGGCTTACAGAGAAGTACTTGTCACTATGGCAAGAAGCAAAAGACTGCAGCATCACCCCTGTGTTTAGAACAACATGCATCACTGGACAGACTGAAACAGCCAATGGGGACATCAAGGGATTTAGCTTTATTTTTAGAGTTCATTACTGAGAAACAACTGTCCCATGACCAGCAATTAAAAAGCTGAAAATCAGTCACCAAATCAGCACCATAGATTTGCCCTTTTCTCTGTGAACTCCCCTGTTCTTCAGTTACCCTCCAAAGGCGATTTGCTTTACATGGTGTTTTAGATGAATCAAGCCCCACATGTTCCTCCCACAGCTGTTACTGGGGCCCTGAATGACACATGTACTTTACTATCACTGACACTTTTGGGCACTGAATGTCACTTTCTGGAAAAAGGCCAGGTGACCCAACTAGGCAATGTCAAAGGGGGAGAAAATTGCATATTTAAAGCTGCCAGTGGTAAGGGAACAAAGAAATGATGTTGTCAGATGTAACAAAAACAGCAGAAAGGGTCAGGTCTCTCTAACCCAGCACCCAGGAGACTCACCCAGGCCGCTCAGTATTCCTGCTGCTGGAATGCACAGTGAAGACATTCTCATTCAGCTGGTCCCAGTGGTACTCAACTCCAGAGTTTAAGGCCCTTAAAATACCAAAGAAGGAGAAAATATTAACATGACAGGACACTGTTCAAGCCAGCACACATCTTCATGTCCCCACAACATGAAGAATAGTGTTGATTTCTGCTGTACAGAAGCTACAGATCTAGCTCAGTTCATATTTTCATTAAAAGGGCTCATCACCATAACCCACCTTGCAGATATAGAGTGCTGTATTATCAGATTTCTCTGGAATATTCCATTCATTTCAATTCAGTATTAGCACCAAGACACAGTAACAGGAGCAGAGAGATTTTCAGGAAATGAAGACATACTGTGTATACAAAATCAGGTTACCCTAACTCCAAGTGACTAAACAAAGAATTGGACTGGAAAGGCCAATTCTCCCTGTGGTGTCTGCAAGCGCTTCCTGCACTAGGTAATGGTCAGCAAGACACTGCTCTTATTCAACATTTAATCTCTTTGCAAATGGTTCTCATTCTGCTTATAAATAATCTTTATACATCCCTCTCACTGACAGTCACTGTGGAGCAAGGACAGATGTAGAGGGTATTTTAACAAGTTTCCACAGAAGAGCTTGTACTGCATCAACAGTATGTGTGTCTGAAAAGTCCAAACTTGAATTTTACATCTAATGCTACTAAGTATAATGGAACAGCCAACGCTCTGGAAACCTTTCACAGAGCATTTCCCCAAAAGATACACCAAGTCAGGGCTTCCTACTCACAGGAACAGACAAGGTTAACAACCATTGCTAAAGACTACAGGCAATCACAGAAACAAAACCACCATAATGCTGCAAGTACACATCCCACCAAGAAGAGGGTGAGAGCAAATCTGTGGCATACAGAAATGTCAGAGGACAGGCACTCACTGTGCAGACCAAGGCAGCATGGAGATGTCCCACCTGCTCCTGTGTTCCACCTTCGGAAGCACTCTGGGCTGCATTATCGTGGAAGGCACCTCCTGTACAGTCCTTTGCCACACCATGCTGACAGCTCATGTGTGCTGGCCTGGGAGTTTTGAAATGCTGCTGTGTACCACCACATGGCTGTTGGACCGCACACATCTGATGGTGCTGGGTGGAGAGCTAGCAATGCTGTGCAGCGGTGACAGCAAGGCAAGTGGGGGAGAAAAACCCAAACCAACAAAGAAAGTTGTAGACAGAAGACAGAAGTTGTAGACTATGTAGACAGAAGGGAACTGTGTCTGAAGAGCTGGACTTCCATCACCCTGCAGACAGTTTCAGAACTAGGGGTAGTCCCATAATCTGAAGGAAGGATTCACGGCAAGTAGTTGGTAGCTGAGTATGGCCCAGGCACAAACGAGATGTTTTATATAAATACAAAAACTGTTGTCCCTGTAAAGAGATGCCTCAGCAGAATTGGCAAGAACCCCAGCTTAGAAGATGCTGCAGGTCAGACATGTTGCAATGGGAAAGCAGTGTGTGCTGGAGGCCTGGGGCTAGGCTGTCAGGTTATGACCCGGGGTGAGAGATGAACAAAATTAGGTCAACAAAATCGCACATGGGGGCTGCAAGAAGTGACCAGCCATCGCTTTTTTATTCTTTGTGCTGAACTAGTCCTGTGCTGCATTATACCCCATGGAAGCAGCTGCCAGTGAGATGCTGATTTACAAAGGTTTCTGAGTTTAATGACAGATGGTAACTTGCCACTAAAACTGTGCCAGTCCCTCTGGCTGCTCCATCCCCTGCCTAATATACTGGCTGAGGCTTAGCTGTCACACTTTGTTGTCTGCAAAGCAGCACAGTCCCTAGGCAAGAGAGACTTTCTGACCTTGTAGTCAAAATTTCCATAAAAAGTCTAGTGTGCTTCTATAGCTATTATACAACAGAGCTAAGCTGACCTGTGGTCTTCTCCCTCCTCTTCCACAAGTCTTCATGCTTCCCAAAGAACAGACATGGTCCACCACAGCTACGTACATGATTGGTATTCCTTGCCAATGTGTGCCTTACTTGTCTTTGCCAGCTTGCCAGCTCCCAAGACAAGAAATCAGAAGACCACAAAGCTTCCCCCAGGCCAAAATGGGAGCTGACAACACTGTATTTCCTCTCCTCCCCCAATGTCCCTGTACTACACAGAAAGTCCAGCTCCTGCACACACACCTCTTTGAGCAGATGAATTTCACTTCTACAAGAGCATCATGGTACCAAGTTGACACAGAGTACACCAGATGAAAAGCTCCTGACCATGCTCCTACCTATTCTGCAGTCTCACTACTGTACAGTTGGGCTGTTGGACAGTAAAGTCCACTCTAAGTCCACGTTGTCAGTTTGCACATGGTGAAATCAACAGGCATTCAATTTAATGCATAACTTCTCATATTGCTTTTCAACTTTTAACAACTCATATTGCTTTATTGCTGCCATTTATCAAATGAGCTTTGCTGCCACGGTCCTAATAGCTATTCCTTTACTGACAGAATCAAGGGCTTTGCCTTCCTTCCCTAGAAGGAAGACCTGTAGCAGATGGTGCCACTGCCCTGGCTGCTGTTTCTGGGAGCACCGATAAACAGGCTTAAGCCAAGGTCACCACACTTGGCCACGACGGGAATTCAACATTCTCAGCACCACTTTAGTTTGGTCTAAGTGTGTCTTCCTGTGGCAGAGGAAGTGGCTCAGAATAAACAGCTGGCACTCCCTGCAGCAGCAAGCATCCTCACTGCTGCTTTTCAGCAGTCTCTTCCTTCGGCCAGCTACACAACTCACCCTTTCCCAACTCTACCTCTAGCAAAAGTCATAAGGCCCTCAGCACCATGTTTGTCCTCTTTTGTATGCATCTGGGCATCTCTGAGCTGGAATCCACACTGGTCTCTTCACAGCCCTAAGATCAGTATCAAGATTGCTCCTGATAAGGTTTACCAGCCTTTAGATGATTGATTGAGCCTACAGAAGAGATGTTTCAGACTGCATCAAGATACAAGTGAGGAGAGCATATACCTGAACTTAACAGAGGGCACTGGTTGGGCACTACCTTTTAAATGAAGATCATAATTTCTCTTCTTAATGAATCAAAATTTCATCAAAGAAATACTGCTATTGTGTGGGCTAAATGCCAGTTTTAACACCATGCTTGCATTAGAAACTTGATCACATAATCACACCTTAAACCAACTCTAGTACACAACAAGATGTGTGTGACAACCACAATTACTTTGGTTTAAATCAGATTTTCAATTAAGCTTAAGACTTGCTCTGGTCTAGCCACACCTATTTAAAATAGTGCAATCTCCCTTTTCAGAAAGCCTAAAGGTTTTTTAGCTCCCATTGCAAAATACTGCTTGAATTTTGTAAATGAGCAGCCTTTCACAGTACGTTTCCCAGGAGATTTGCAAATCAAGGCCTGACGATTCATTCCAAAGAAGCAGAGCTTACACTGGAGAAATGAATATTTTTCAGGTAATGTAAGCATTTAACTTTTGCTTCATCAAACTCTAGACACAGAAATGCTAGAAGCACTTTACATTTTTCAAGGCATAAGGTAGAAGCTCTGTGTAGCATGGAGCCACTTGGATGTGGACGCAGTAAAAAGGACATTTGTTGCCCAGGGCTTTAGGGTGAAAAATTGCAATTCTCCACACTGTGTCAGTCATGGACAGTGAAGTCCACTTAGTCAAGTTCTTACTTTCTTCCCTTTTATGGCTGTCACTGAGCTCTCTAAGCCCTCCCTGGAAATTTCCATTAGCTTTGTTATATGCAGAGCTGCTCACAGCCTGGATTTCCCAGCAGGGATCTGTTCTAAGATGGACTTTTCCTTCACGCTTGTGTCCAGCTCACATTATTAACGAGTTTGGAGAGGATGAAGGGCACGGACTTGCAGGCTTTGCTGAAAGTCAAATAAGGATTCACAGTGGAGCCTGTTAAGTACCAAGAGCCAACAACTTAGCAAGCCTCTCCTTCTACATGGAGGTATTACCTACACAGCTCAGTTATGTCTCCAGGAAGAAACTAGGACCAAGTACTAGGAAGTAATGACAACATTATTAACAAATGTTAAGAGAGCTGAAATGAAATTTACTGCACTTGCTTAACCAGTATTTGAAGGGTAAATTGACAAAGCACAGGTCAGCACGAACAGACTCAAGACATCTGGATAACCTTCCCAGCTGGCACAGCCAAAACTGGGATTTGAAGTGGAGGAGGGATTAGGATGAAAATTCCCCAACTCTACCATAACAATACATCTCAGGAGCATGACAGCAAAACAAAACAACCCATAATTTGCAAGTAGTGTATGCATGTCCAGGAAAGCATAAATAGCACTTACTACCTTTCCACTTATATCATCAGGGGATGATTTAAGTAAAATTTGAAGAAGGCAGCAGCAATGAGCAAATGCACTGCTCTCCTCCTTCAAATCCTGCCACATGGAAAGGCCCAACAGCAGCCCACTTGTTTGCTAAAGTACTGAATTAAACTTTGATTACAACATTGCTGCCTGCAATCACGTCTAAAAACATCAGCACAACCTGATTACCAGAGTGAAGACTGTGGCAAGCCCAGCACAGAAAGGAAGCTGCACAGTGATGCCATGCAATGCACCTGATTTTCATGCCAAGTTTGTTTTCTCCACAGAAGAAAATACTCCTTAAAGCTGATTTCTCAAATATACGTCCTTGATTTATTTCTCAAATATGTTCATTCAAGATCACTAAATGCAAGCACACAAAACCAGATTAATTTACAACGGATTTGAATTTCCCAAGACATGCTTTCTTCCCTTTGTGTAAACTTGTCATTCTTAAGCCATTCAATCTGTATCAAGGAAACAGAGCGAGCTACGAGAGAGCAAGGTGATACTATGCTAAGGAACAGGAATCTATTGTCCTGGTTTGAGAAGGAAGAAGCAGCACACAGTATCTCTGCTGGCCAGGTTCCAGATGCATCCTCGTCAGCAGCTCATTATCTCTTCTGCCAGCATGGTGATGATCAGCACAGCAAGCCCATCCCTAGCTCCCATGATTAGCTAGGCAACGGTATTGTTCGTACAAGGAGAAGTTTGGCACTCCCAGCAGCTGCCTGGATAGGAAAACAATAATTTCTAACGCCCTACTTCATAAATATTTAGCTTTCTGTGCAGGCGATGAACCACGTGCAGAGACAAATCCAAGTGAAAACTGGCTGCAATGCAAACTGTATGGAACCAGCAAACGGGATTTCTGGAGCAAGTCTGCAGGGCAGTAACTCCCTTTGACCAAGAAGAGGTGTCAGCTTCACTGGCACCAGCCCACGTGTAACTAGCCAGGGGAAGGGCACGAGATCGAGTATAGGAATTCAAGGAACACAAGATCTGCAGTTTATGATTGACAGCCACAGATATTTAAATGATGTATGACATCATCCTGTCCATCACATTGAGATGAATGATGCATCTAAGAGCAGCCTCATTTTTACTCCTCACACTGATACAATCCACTAATTTTCCAGAATCCTGCAAGTTTTGCCAGTGTGAAAACCAGCAACCATGCAGAAACATACCCTGACACC